>LS532022.1:295423-308080 GCA_900490775.1 Pristionchus maxplancki | reverse complement strand
GTTTTTAAATTTTGAATTTTTGACCATTTCGCACATATTGTCATTTTTCTCCTACCGTATACGCGTGAATCACAAATATGATGTGTTTTGTGCAACACAAGGACTAGGTCCTCCCACCACCCCAATATGAGGTTCTGGGTCTGGGTCCTAGAGGAACGTGTCCGGGGGGTACTCGAAAATTACCGATCCGGTCTCTTAATGGATCTCGGCAAAATTGGTACCCGTTGATCCAACCTGAGAGCCGAGATTAACGATCTGATTTAATTGTGCATACTTTTGTCAGTTCACTTTAATTCAAATTACCCGTTTGCAGCTACGACATGATGCTGTTGGTCACCCTGATCAGTGCCGACATCCGATTCCAGAAGAGTCTGAGCAGCTTCAGAGCGTTCGAGCTGCTCTTCGATTTCCTGCGGCCGACCAGCTCTCCGCGGTTGGTTTATTTCGAACTTCTTGGTCTTGCCACTTTCGAACATCGTGGTACTGAAAAAAGCGTGCCTTCAAAATGAAAAATTAAGCTAATATTTCAGCCCGCAACGCACTACTCGCGAGAACGAGTCCAATGTCTACTTCTCGCTGCTTTCGAAGGACCTACGGCTACAGCACTTGTGATCACTCAATAAGCACAAACATGCGCATCATCGATCCTTTTTTTAAATTAGCGAGATGTTGGCAAAAGCAAACGATCTTTCTTAACCTCGCTGGTACGAGCATGCACATTTCGGCGCAATTATTTGATTCTGTATTGAGTAGTTTTGAATAAATGTGATAATTCCAACATATTAGTCCTTGTTCACTAGCCTAGCAGTGGCAGACCGCAGGACGTAACGGCCTAGAATAACGGTGCAACTTTGCCTTTAGTCCTTGTTAATGCACACAATATCAGCCCTCGGCACTATGTTCTCCGCGATAAGACTAAGCTCTTTGGCTCGATGAACCTTCGATGTGATTCACGGATTGGGTGGAGCATTGCTGGGTCACTCCTCTTTGTGATGGGGATCTCTCGATTCTGAATTCGCTTGCGATTGATAAGGAATCACACAGAAGATCAACAGCAATCGTCTTCCGGTCCAACAGATACACACGCCCATAATGTCATTGAGTGGGAGACGAAATCCCGTATAAAAGCCGCGGAATAGGCCCCAGAATACCAACAACACGACTCTTCAGCATACAATGTGGACTTTCGCGGTTCTTCTCTCCATCCTTGCCTCTACTCTTGCTTTCCCGGTAAGCTTATGTTTCATGATTCAACTATTAGATTCATGGTGATTGTTACTGTTATTATTTTTAATACAATTATTCAGGCATCCACTCCCAATCCCTGTGAGGGCGTTCTCGGATGCAACAACCACGGAACTTGCGCTGGAACTCTCGAAGAAGGTCTCTACTGTATCTGCGACCCCGGATACTTTGGACTGAGATGCCAACTCCCCGATGGTGAATATTCTATTCTGTTTTCATATCGCTCAACAAACTACGTCATCCGAATGAAGTCTAAATCGATTATTCCAGAAGAGCCCGCAGCGCCTGCTTGCGAGACAATGATCAACTGCAACGGCAACGGAATCTGTGCCGGAGGAGTG
The DNA here is from genome assembly GCA_900490775.1 of Pristionchus maxplancki. Classification (NCBI taxonomy): domain Eukaryota; kingdom Metazoa; phylum Nematoda; class Chromadorea; order Rhabditida; family Neodiplogasteridae; genus Pristionchus; species Pristionchus maxplancki. The sequence continues at coordinate 306,494 of LS532022.1, read as the reverse complement.
GAAGATCTTCATTGTGAATGCTTCGAAGGATGGTACGGAGTCAGATGTCAGATCCCCATTGATCGACTTGTGACGCCATCTCTCGAGTGATCTCATCTGTATCCAATTGCGTTATCTGTACAAATCGATTTTCTGTAAATAAATGCAATTTCCTATTTGAAAAAGACATAATAATAGAACAGCTCATAATAGATCATTTCCGTTCCGTATTGAGGAATTTAGATGACTGTTCCAATCCCATCAATGAGCTGGATCTGTTCACATCACATGCTTCTCTGCACATATTTGGCGAAAGACACCGAGAGAACATGCAAAATCCAGAGAACATCAGTGTGTCCCATGGTGGCTTCAAGCTGTTGCAGCTGTGCTCCTCTCCACTATAAAGCCTCTGTTCCTGTTCCCTGTGTATAGCCCGTCTTCTCGTGGTGAGATTCATCTCAACATGCGTGCAGTCGTCCTCCTGCTTGTCTGCCTTGTCGTCTATGCGGCATCGAAGTCTCACAAGAACAAACCTCCTCGTCCCCACTCAGACTCGGATTCCGTTGAAAAGTCGAGCGAACATTCCGGTTCCGGCCCTGATGAAAAACCCGTATGTCGTAAACATTCCGGCTCCGATGATTCCGATGAGCACAAACAATCTCATAAGCGCAAGCACCACAAGACTCGTCGCCCCCGACACTCCACAAGAGTACAGCATCCCTCCACGGATGCCTTCGAAGTAACGTCCGTAGCGTCTGTGACCACAGAAGAATCGACCAACGACCCTGATTTCATCAGTGAAACTGAGCCCTCCATCAATCCTGAAGTTGATGAAGAAACAACCGAGGAGACCGACACTGACCCTTCAACTGATGAAATTTTCTTTGTCTGAGTTGTTCATTAATATTTCCAACTACTGACATAAATAATACTATCATGGCATCCGCATCTAAATCATGTGATTGTACCAAGTCTTGTTATTCTAGTCAGTGAATAGACATAGTAAATTGTTTTGGATGGGCATAATGGATAATATAATTATGTTGGATAATATAATTCGTTTGTTGGAGAATAAGAAAATATCAAACGGAAAAGAGACGACGTGAAGTGAGGAAAGAAATGCGTGTTCAATTGATCTGATGGAGATCTCTAGTGTGAGCCTTTGTCTGCGATTGATAAGAATTAGTCATTTGATCAACAGCAAAACGTCTTCCGGTCTTACATAATGGCACGCCCATAATGACATTGAGTGGGAGAGGGAATCCTGTATAAAAGCGACGAAATCGACCCCAGGATACCGACAACACGACTCAACAGGATACAATGTGGACTTTCGCGATTCTTCTTTCCATTCTTGCATCTACTCTTGCTTTCCCGGTAAGCTTGTGTTTCATTAATGAACCATTAGCTCCGAATACACATTTACCAATATTATAATAGTTATTCAGGCATCCACTCCCAATCCCTGTGACGGCGTTCTCGGATGCAACAACCACGGAACTTGCGCTGGAACACTCGAAGAAGGTCTCTACTGTATCTGCGACCCCGGATACTTTGGACTGAGATGCCAACTCCCCGATGGTGAATATTCTATTCTGTTTTCATAGTAGCGCTCAACAAACTACGTCATCGGAATGAAGTCTAAATCGATTATTCCAGAAGAGCCCACAGCGCCCGCTTGCGAGACAATGATCAATTGCAACGGCAACGGAATCTGTGCCGGAGGAGTGGAAGATCTTCATTGTGAATGCTTCGAAGGATGGTACGGAGTCAGATGTCAGATCCCCACTGACCGACTTGTGACGCCATCTCTCGAGTGATTTGATCTCTAATCTGTACATTCATGTTTACCGGTGAACCGCATAATGTGCTTTACTTATTTTGACCGCAATAAAAATTTCACAAAAATCTAAGAACAAAACTTCTCATTTGAACGACATAAGATTCAAGGATTGAAAAAAGTATTGTTCTTAATGTTTCACTTTTCAAAGTTGGTGTAAAATCTGTCAATTTTTTCGGTATTCTGCACATATTTGAACACTCAAGCATCTGAGCCATCATTTTCGCATTCCAGCGATGCATTCAATGTAGATATTCACAGCGTTCTGACCCCTTTGTTCTCTCCAGATAAGGGTGAACAAGGAGATTTATTTTTGAATTTTCCCGCGTTACCGTAATCGAACTGCAAAAGACGTTTGCATTTTGAAACATACCGCGAATCTCCAGTTCAGAATGAGAATTGTGATGTGTTTCAGCAACCTGTCAAGCTTCGTATTTATAGTTCGAAATGCAAAGAAATCCCCCTTTTCTGTAGGGTTCGAATGTTGTGTATTGTGATGGATTTTTCATAAATGGTTCAAATCATCTCGTTCTGCATCTTTCTGCTAATGCTTCCGTCGAGCCAACGTTAGAGGGCTCAATAAAACGGCGCTATTCAGTAGAGAAACGACCAGGAATTGCCAAAATCAGAAAAAAAATTAGTTCTTACCAGTTTTGAGCTTATCGCGAGCATTGTCATGATCCGCGTATCAACTTCAAACGAAATTCCATTTTGTTTACTTATACCAGGGTCAGCCCACATACGTAACCTGAACAAACGTACACATGCCTATCTGATTCCAATCGTCTCTGGTCGGCTAAGGGAACAAGAACTACGGGAAAACAGAAATCAAACAAGCAATAGACATGATCAGGGCACATTTGTGTGATCACGAACGATATTGCGTCCAGAGACAAGATGGTTTGACTCTTCACGATGAGTGGGCAGTATTATTTCCATTTTAACTTTTTATCTCCGATTATACGTGAAAACGATCGAGAATGTGAAGAACAAATCAATTCAAAAACAATCAAGGTTTCCCGAATCGCATGAACTTTGCAGCAACACATGGGGACTTTAATTCTCAGTCCTCCCCCCGAAGTGAAAATGTTCTATCAATGTTTCCATAATTTTTACACGGATTTGAACAATTTTCGAAACCGTTCATGATCTATCCCTCCTTCTACGATTTTCTACTAGGGCAGATCTGTTCAAACACCGTGTGGTCGAATACTACAGCATAAAAGGAACAAGATGCGGCACTTGGTATGTTTCTTGTGTAATCTCGCCATTTTCAAATTTTCAGAGAGATGTCCAGGTTCATTCTCCTGCTGATCGGAGTCGCTTCACTCGCTACTGTGAGCAGTGCCCAGTGTTCTGCCACGGAACATCCAAAGTAAGGTTTGAAGAACTAAAGTCAAGGTTTTCGTGGGCACTATAAGCTGCTCCGAAAACGTCTCACATGATAGTTTTGTTTTTACTGTATTTTCATCTCGTAACAGGTACCTCGAGATTGAAAGTACTCAATTCTTCTTTCCAGCTGTGCGAGCTGGGCCAGGAACGGATTCTGCACAAACCCCGGCTATACTAAGGCTTATCTTCAACAGTTCGTTTTCGTACGAATGAGTTAATGCTAATTCGATCAACTCACACAATTAAATCTTCAGATACTGCCCCAAGACGTGCGCTAATTGTGGCTGCACCTGCCCCTCAGGAACGACATTCGTGGCCAACGTACGTAATGTATCGAGTCTGCGCTAATGGTGTTGTTCGTCAATGGTGACGCGATAATGACAAGGAGGCACACACAGTATCTATCTTAACCATGACCATTCCCTTTAGGCAGTCAACAATAGATGTTCGTCTGGTACTCTTGCCGGATCAGTTTGCTGCTCTGTGACCTACACTAACCCGTCCAATATCCTTGGTTCGAAAAAGTTTTCTTTCGTTCCATTTTCGTTTTTAATTTCGAGATGGAATCGACAAGTTGGCTCTTATTTATGAACTGCGGGACAGAGGGGCTTTTTTAACCGTTTTCTTTATCAGGTCCCTCCATCGGCGGTGGATGCCCGATCGGGTACGTCATCATGATGGTTCCGGGAGGCTTTGCCGAGGGACAGTGTATGCCCTATTTGAAGCCTTGAAATTCAAATAAACGTATCTTAGTTGAGTAAACCCTATTTTAAGAATAAACACAAGAGAGGAGAAACAGAAAAGCTATCAGAGAGAATAAGTTATTCCTATATTCCTTATGTTACTAATTCGAAATTATCCAAAAGAACAAAATGTACAAGATGCTTACATACATGTACATGAAAATAACAACTTTATTATTCTGCTATTCGCGCTGGGCTTACTTTTGGGTGTGCGATTCACTAGTTTTATCTGAATCGTGATGATCTACCGGAAGGAATATGTTGTCGGATGCTAAACCTTGCTTGACTTTCTTGAGAAATTGAACTATTTTGGAAGAACGGATTAATTTCTTGTTGATCGTGTTGGCATCTAGTAGACTGCATGCTATTGTGCATCAGTGCTGACAAAAAAAGGAAAAAGACCCTTAAATTAGCGATATTTTATTTGAAGCAATCTGTTAGATGGTCGGAATTTTTTTCAGATTGTTTTCTAAATTCTATGCATTCCTATGCTGATTAAAATACGATAAAACATAAAATACAAGATAAATCAATGGTCAAATAATGTTCAGTTGACCTGATGGAGATCTCTAGTGTGAGCCTTTGTCTGCGATTGATAAGAATTAGTCATTCGATCAACAGCAATCGTCTTCCGGTCTTACAAAATGGCACGCCCAAAATGATATTGAGTGGGAGAGGGAATCCTGTATAAAAGCGACGAAAACGACGCCAGGATACCAACAACACGACTCAACACGATACAATGTGGACTTTCGCGATTCTTCTCTCCATTCTTGCCTCTACTCTTGCTTTCCCGGTGAGATTGTGTCTCATTAATGAACCATTAGCTCTAAATACACATTTTACCAATCTTATAGATGTTATTCAGGCATCCACTCCCAATCCCTGTGACGGCGTTCTCGGATGCAACAACCACGGAACTTGCGCTGGAACACTCGAAGAAGGTCTCTACTGTATCTGCGACCCCGGATACTTTGGACTGAGATGCCAACTCCCCGATGGTGAATATTCTATTCTGTTTTCATCGTATCGCTCAACAAACTACGTCATCATAATGAAGTCTAAATTGATTATTTCAGAAGAGCCCGCAGCGCCTGCTTGCGAGACAATGATCAACTGCAACGGCAATGGAATCTGTGCCGGAGGAGTGGAAGATCTTCATTGTGAATGTTTCGAAGGATGGTACGGAGTCAGATGTCAGATCCCCACTGATCGACTTGTGACTCCATCTCTCGAGTAATCTCTCAATTGATGTCAACGGTTTTGATGCCAAAGGTTTTTCTGTACAAATCGATCCACTCCGCATAAATGTCATACTCCTTATTGACTCGAAACATGTCCAAGAGAACAAAGCACAAATGTCACATCCAGATTGCTACATACAGACAAACAAGAAAAATATGTACACTTTTCTGATAATCTGGTTGCTCACATGTTCGGGAGTTCGATTTACTGGATAAACTGAAACGTGAAAGACGATTTTAGTAAAGAATCGTTTGTACACGAACTCTGAATAGTCCAATCGCTGTAGAACACTAGAGTTCGAAATACGGGTCGGGTAATTCGGACTCGCGCCGGGTCGCGCGAGCAAGAAGTGAGAAATGGAATTACCCGAGTCTTTTCCTCGAATCGCTCAATTACCCGAGTCCAGGGAACTTTTCACTGTCATAACTCAGCTAGATGATCATCAAAGTTAATGAAATTTTGTTTCCGACTACAACTTTTGATGCGCTTTCGATTGATGTGAAAAGTAGCTCGAAATATTGAAGTTTATTTTTGAAGATCGGTAGGTCAAAAGTTGAAAAACCGACGAGATTCGAGTTGCAATTGCCTTCGTTATCAATAAGCATGACTCCCTGTGACTTTCTGCTTGATTGGACCGACTTATCTCTTGATTTGGCAACGATTGTATCATTCGATTCTGAGCTCCCAAACATGAATTTTGGCCTGAACTGGTCGATATGGACATTAGCACCGTTCAGACAACAAAAAGATCACTCATCCAATCTCCATGAGTCTCAAAGTGCCCAGGTCGCGCCTTTCCACAAGGAAAACTCGAGTAATCCACTCTTTCTCTTCAGGACTTTTGGGGTTTAGCCGTTTTATCTCATATGAAAGCTTGTAAGGTTGAGTAAGAGCTACTGAGAAGAAATTAGAGCCTTTTTTTCATTTTTACACTCAAATAGATATAAATAGAAGAGACAAACCTCAAAAAGCAGAAGAAAACGGGCGATATTTCATCGAGTTTCAAGAGCGACCACTCGCTAGATGGTCAATCGGTCGAAATGATGGTAATTATTTGTCTCACGATGCTAATTGCGCAATTAGGAGATGTTCAACGAGCGAAAACGCGAACTTTTGAACAACTTTTTGACTCTCTGGACTCGGGTAATTGAACGATTTTGGCGCGCGGACTCGGGTTTCTCTCCCTGTCATTCTTCACTCACGGTTACCCGTGGACTCGGGTAGCGTTGGATTTCGAACTCTATAGAACACGATGGATAAATGATCTGATGGATGGAATATGTTGTCGGATTCTGAACTACACTAGACAATCTTGAGAATTCATGAGGTTGAACTATTTTGGAAGAACGGATTAAAATATCATGTGGGCATCAATTAAACCTACTACTGTGCGTCTGTGCTGTCAAATTAGTCCAATTGTTTCTGTTCCTTATGATTTTTTTGGATCGAGGATATCTGTTTGCTGTTTGGACTTTCGTTTTTTTCGAATCTCTACTAAAAGGGAATACAGATTAACATAAGGACACTGCAGAAAATCAATGATCAAATGATGTTCAGTTGATCTGATGGAGATCTCTAGTGTGAGCCTTCGTCTGCGATTGATAAGAATTAGTCATTCGATCAACAGCAAACGTCTTCCGGTCTTACAAAATGGCACGCCCATAATGACATTGAGTGGGAGAGGGAATCCTGTATAAAAGCGACGAAAGTAACGCCAGGATACCAACAACACGACTCACCAGGATAAAATGTGGACTTTCGCGATTCTTCTCTCCATTCTTGCCTCTACTCTTGCTTTCCCGGTGAGATTGTGTCTCATTAATGAACCATTAGCTCTAAATACACATTTTACCAATCTTACAGATGTTATTCAGGCATCCACTCCCAATCCCTGCGACGGCGTTCTCGGATGCAACAACCACGGAACTTGCGCTGGAACACTCGAAGAAGGTCTCTACTGTATCTGCGACCCCGGATACTTTGGACTGAGATGCCAACTCCCCGATGGTGAATATTCTATTCAGTTTCCATCGTAGCGTTCAACAAACTACGTCATCCAATTGAAGTCTAAATCGATTATTCCAGAAGAGCCCGCAACGCCTGCTTGCGAGACAATGATCAACTGCAACGGCAACGGAATCTGTGCCGGAGGAGTGGAAGATCTTCATTGTGAATGTTTCGAAGGATGGTACGGAGTCAGATGTCAGATCCCCACTGATCGACTTGTCACTCCGTCTCTCGAGTGATCTCTTCTGATTGCAATCGTTGTATCTGTACATATCGATCGATCTCTGCGCATAAATGTCATGTTCTTTGTTGAATCGAAATTTTCCATTGATACGTGCTCTCGAACCTGGGAATATGATTCGCATCGCTGCACAACACTCCCCGTGAATCACTCAACGAGGCAGTTCATCATATCAAAATTCTTATCTCTAGGCGATCAAACGGAGCATAGTACAATTGTGTAGCGAAAGAAGGCAATATTGGCTCATGGGTACACAATTAACTAAAAAGGCAGCAGATGAAGCATGCGTCTAATAATGGAAACATTTATTCAGCAGAGACTTGATGACATCAGGTATTCGGTATGCCTGTTAATCTTCTGATTCTTTCAGTCGACTGACGTTTTTGCAAGTCAGTGCAGTAGCATTCGACGTCCGACGCGGTTGGTCCGAGGACGCATTTTCAGTGAAGTATTCGTCAGTAGCAGTACGAAGAATCTATGTCATGGAGAATCGCAGCAAGCTCCTCCTCTGGCGCAGTGTCGGTTGACGGTTCGGTTGTTGCAGACTGGAAAAAAACAATTTAATTTAATAATTAAAATTAAGTTTCAAGAATACAAAATTTCCAAAGAGCACTCCTCACCGAGAGCGCAAGAGCGCCATTGATGATGAAGAGAAGAAGAACTGACTCGAGAAGAAGCATGCTATCTGTCATCTTCTCTCGTTTTCGGCGTATTTATGATTTTCCTTCGACTACTCGCCTGGGTATGTCTATTTGTGGTTGATAAGACACTGATCGAGAGAATAAATCGCTATCTTGCACGATTATTTTAAGATTCACAGTCATCCTTTGTCTCACGATCATTTCGCCTTGTTCAATAAAATGAGCAATTTTGAAGAATAACACGCTTCATTTTCATTATTGCACTTGCACAACAATTGACTTGGAAATGATAACTATTTCCTTCTTCTCTGAACTCTCCTCTTCCGATTCGTCCGCATCATTGCTCTTTGTTCATTTGAGTTTGCGGGAATCGTTGATTAATGAAGCTATTTTTACCCGTCATTTATTGTGACTTTTCTTATCGCTACACACTCGGACAATGCTCTGTTTGATCACGACTACACTCCAAAAGGAGATAAGAATATCACGACGACGAACTCGGATAATGAATGAATCACTGGGTGGGTTGGGCATGAACATGAATCACAAGTTCAGGCGCCGAGATTAGGGAGGAGCAAAAAGCGAGGCTGAGGCGTTGAACCTTCAGTGTTCCGATTGATGTAGGAACTTATCTAGACGCTGTGCTCGACAGAAGAATACGGTGAATCTCGATAGATGTTTTGCAGAAAGACTAGGGTTCATGAAAGCGTCACTGTAGGCAAGTCTTAGCGTAGAACTCGCAAAAAGAAATGGCATGGTGTGCACAAGCTCAACTTCTAACACTTCAATACGATGAATTATTTATTCCAGAGTGAATCAATCGCAACGGTTGAGTAATCCGATCCATGGAAGGATTCGTAAGTTTGTCCAGTGGAATTTGGTTGCTGGCTCCATTCCACTCCATCCAAATAAGCATTCGCGCTTGCAATCATTGTCAGTAGCAGTACGAAGAGTCTATCTCATAGAGAATTGCTGCAAGCTCCTCATCTGGTGTGGAGTCGGATGACGGTTCGGGTGCCGAAGGCTGGAAATAAACAAATAAATAAACATAAAAATAAACGAATAAGCATCCTCACCGAGAACGCAAGAGCGGCATTGAAAATGAAGAGAAGAAGGACAGACTCGAGACGAAGCATGTTATCTACCATCAATGGTCCTTATCGGAGTATTTATGCATTTTCCCTCTCCTACTCAAGATCAGTCTGGGGTGTGTCAATTGTGCAAGGATCCTGATCTCAGTGACTAATTCCTTATCTTGCACGGCCGATAACGACAATGTCAGCATTCGTGTCAGGTCCAAACGCGATTGAATCCACAGAACAATGGCATGGTACGACTTTTGTAACTAAGCAGTAAGTATCAGTGTGGTGAAGCGTTCATGAAATCGGGGATATCACGAAACGGATTGTACAATTGAGAGCAGGGGGAAGTACACATTACTGTTCATTTCTGCGTATTCGGAGCATATATTGTAATTCGTGCCCAACCCTCCCCCCGTGAATCACTCCTTGTTCGTAAGGAAATCCTTATCTTTTTGGAGTGATGGAGCGACCAAACGAGCAGAGTCCGAAGGTGTGGCGATAAGAGAGATGACCAATGAGAAGTCACAATAAGTCAAGGATTTTAAAGTACAAACCAATCGACGAACCTCGAAGGAACAAAGGAGCAAAGAGAAAGGATTCTGAATTGATAATGTGAGAATTTAAAAAAATATTTGTGAAAAAATAGCTGAAGTATCAAGTGCGATAATCCTAACAACTCTTGTAATCAGGCGGGAGTTTGCTTGTATGCATCTTCAAGACTTGGACCTGCCTCGAAAGCTAAAAATTGCCATTTTCGTCCGTGCAAGGTAAGAAATTAGTCACGCAGATCAGTGTCTTTTATTGCACAATGACACACCCAGACTGATCTTGAGTAGGAGAGAGAAAATGCATAAATACTCCGATAAGGAAAATTGATGATAGATAACATGCTTCGTCTCGAGTCTGTCCTTCTTCTCTTCATTATCAATGGCGCTCTTGCGTTCTCGGTGAGGGTTTTTCTCTTGTTCTTTCTCATATTATCAAGTACTTTATTATGAAATAAATAATTCATTCGTCTATTTGCAGCCTTCAATAGCCGAACCGTCATCCGACACTCCGTCAGATGAGGAACTTGCCGCAATTCGCTAGTCGAGTCGTCTTCGCTAGTCGGTGTGTGGGAAGCCGACGAAAGTGGTCGTATCCCACTTGACGAGGTGAGTCAGACAGTGCTTCCCCCCTTCCCCCCTGCGCGATGACTAATACTCCTAAGTCTGGTATCCCGGCACGAGGCGCGACTCCTTCTAAGTTCGCTACACAGGAGAGCGTCGATCTCCTCAGTGCCAAGGTGGATAAGATGACGGCGATGTTGACTGATGTCATCTCCTCTCTCGAGTCACTCAAGTCGTCGGCCTCTCCTCCTTCCCCTTCCACTCTTGCGCCTATCTCTTCCTCTCTCGATCTGGCACGCACGGTGTACAATTCGTGCTCTCTCGTCCTCTCTGAGAAGGCTGAATACGCTGACAAGGAGAAGAGAGTGGTGATCATCGGATCTCGTGAGGACAAGGACCCGACCAAATCACTCGCCAATGATGAGAAGATGATTTCAGAGCTGATCGAGTACTCTGGAGACGCAGTTGTCAAGAAAGCGTGGGATGATGGTCTGATCAATCATCACAGACATCCGAAGGAGAAGCAGCCTGGATCTAGACCTTTGAAGATTGAGCTCCCTTCCAAGAAGATCAGAGATTCATTCCTCGATGCAATCCGATCCAAGCCAGGCAGACCTCCTCCTCTCCCCTCTCCCTCCTTTGTTCGTCGCGATCTCACTCCGATGCAGCTTCAATTGGAGAGAGAAGCACGAGAGGAAGTTATGAAGAGGAATCTCAAAGCAGGAACTCTCTCATTCGGACTACGCGACTACTCAATCATCGCCTACCGTACCCCTCGCGCCCTGCCACAGA
>LS532022.1:276728-287137 GCA_900490775.1 Pristionchus maxplancki | reverse complement strand
AGTAGCACTGCCGTTCCTGCCCCCCAAGTCACATTCTACTGTAGCCTCTAGAACCATTACGATCTGGAACTCATTGCCTGCTGTAGCTGTGTCCACTAATAGTGTTTCGTTCCGCATATTCATTGCCTCTCAACCCCCATCTTTCTTCCCCGATTCCATAGTCAAATCCTGGCTTGATCTTTGATCTCTACTCCCCCCCACACCCATTACCCCCTACCCCTGCTGCCGCAGAAACCGATTCGACGACGTCGACGGACATCCGTCTCTGGTCCACTCTCTCGACTTCTCTTGTAAATTAATTCTGACGGAATAAATAATGAATGAATGAATGAATGAATTCTCCACGACATAGACTCTTCATACTGCTACTGACAATAGATGATGCGTGAATGCTTCCGCGGATGATTATAGGACAGCTGTCAAATGCAACAGAATCGATTCCATAGTGTGAATGAATTTCCAAGCCTATGCGATGTATCTGTAGAGCGATTCTCGGTTGAATAAATGTTATTGTTTGTATACTTCTTCAATAAAGCCATGAACCCGCAGACTTTCTGCTCATAAATATACAACAATGTAGGTGGTCTGACACAATTCCTTTGATGAGGATGAAGCATAAAATCGACTGATAAAAAGATTAGGAATATAAAAAAAAAGTTGGAAGCGACAGCGCCAACAGAAGGAAGGTTGAGGATTCCTCTTCGATGCTTCCTCGGTCGTTTGTGCCTCTCTAATCTCGGCGCCTGAACGTGTGATTCATGTTCCTGCCCAACCCACCCAGTGAATCACTCATTGTCCGAATTCGTCGTAGTGATAGTCTTATCTCTCGGGAGTGATGGAGCGATTCTTATCACCACACCTTTGGACTGAGTTCAATCTGGAAATGTACAAAAGGATCAAATCACACAAAAAAGTAAAATTGAAGCTGCGTTAATTGGTTGTTGAATCCCATTATCAAATAGCATCTAGCAGCAATCCAAAAGATGAGAAGAAAGTTATCCAAGAAGACAGATATTAAGACAATTTTCTCTTCAGGTACTCGTGAAAAACATGTGTTTTTGAACAATCAATAATCTCACAGTACTTTCAATCGCGTTTGGACCCGACTCGAATGCTGACATTTTCGTTTTTTGTCTGCTTTTGATAAGAAATTAGTCACGCAGATCAGGGTCTTTTCTTGCACAATGACACACCCAGATTGATCTTGAGTAGGAGAGCGAAAATGCATAAATACTCCGATAAGGACCATTGATGATCGATAACATGCTTCGTCTCGAGTCTGTTCTTCTTCTCTTCATCATCAATGGCGCTCTTGCGTTCTCGGTAAGAATAATTATCCATTATTTTATTTTCATTTGAATGTTTTAGTTTTTTTAATTTTATATTATTTTTAATTACAATTATTTTATTTGCAGTCTTCGACACCTGAGCCGACTACCACCACTGTATCAGAGGAGGAGCTGGCCGCGATTCTCCATGAGATAGACTCTTCATACTGCTACTGACGATATGAGCGTGCGAATGCCTCCTCAGATGATACAAAGAAAGCTCTCAAATGCTTCTGAATCGACTCCCCGAATCGACTCTCGAAATCGACTTCAAACGAATTCCCCAACCCATGCGACATCTCAGTTGTGCGATTTACTGTTGAATAAATGTTACTTCGTATCTCACGTCGTTGTTCAATGAAACCAGTGAAAAATACCGAATTCTGGTGCAATATGTAAATTATTTTGCACTTCCAAGAGTGACGCGAATGCACTGGAACGATTTATGACTGATTCTGATCAGCCGCTAAAATGTGGGTGGTCCGATTCATTTTCCGTGTTGAGGGTGATACATGCGGCCTGATCAAATGAATAGGGATTGAAAAGAGTTCAACCGAAAAACTGAAGAAAAGGTGAGGATTCAAATACTTCTAGCTACATCTTCAGTGTTTTGATCCTTTCTAATCTCGGCACCTGAACTTGTGATTCATGTTCCTGCCCAACCCACCCAGTGAATCACTCATTGTCCGAATTCGTCGCACAGAAATCCTTATCTCTTGGGAGTGTATGTGCACACAGAGCATAGTCCGAGTGTGTAGCGATAAGAAATGGCACAATAAATCACGTGAGCAAAATGAGAAATCGGTTGGAAATCATAAATATCAAAATTGCTGTCAAAATGAACACGGACAATTTTCCCATCGGGATATTAAGAGGTTTTGAAGAAAACAGGCGCAATTCAGGGGAAAAATTCGGCTTCAAGGAGTAGATGAGAGAAGCAGATGAGAGATTACGAACAGATTACACTATTAATTTTGCATTACTCATTGTATTCATTATGGAACATTGCCTTCAATCGTGTTTAGACCTGACTCGACTGCTAACAAATTCGTAATCTTCTGCCCTAGATTAGGAATTAGTCACTCGAGCAGTTTCTCGTCTTGCACAATTGACACACCCCAGACTGATGTTGAGTAGGCGAGCGAAAATGAATAAATACTACGATAAGGGCATCAGATTGTGGATTACATGATTCGTCTCGAATCGATGCTGGCTGGGCTTCTGGCCCTTCTGCTCTTCATCATCAATGGCGCCCTAGCGTCCTCGGTAAGCATTCATATTTGATATTTGGTTTATTTACCACAAAGAGTCTCATGAAGGATAGAATTGTAAAGAACTATAGATAAATACGATAGTTATTGGTGGACAACAAAAATAATGAGTGCAGCACGACTTCAATAGTCGGCTCGAGACCAGTTCATTCTGGAGTGTTCATCATTTCGAAAATTATATTTAATTCATAATCATGTCAATATTAATTTTTTTTAAATTCCAGTCTATGACGCCTGAGCCGTGCACGACTACTGCAGGAGGTGAGGAGCTTGCAGCGATTCTCCATGATATCGACTCGTCGTACATCTTCTACTGACGAAAGATGCGCAATTCATAGGGCAGATTCCATGAAACTATCACCTCTTCGCTTTGTCCAATAAGATGAAGAGACGTGTGATAAAACAGGTTTCGTAATCGTCATCAAGTAGTCGGAATCGCTTCCGGTAAAATTGGGATTACTATTCAATTTCGCATTTTTTTGCATGTGATGTTCACCGATCGTCAAAATCAAAAGATGTGGTATTGGTTATTGTTTGACATCAAAAATGCCGCGTTGCTAGCTAATCTGCATTAAACAAAACATCCATCATGCCATACAATGATTAATATACAATAATTTCGGCATCCACACACATGATTTCGAACTGGTTGTTTGTCACATATCCATAGAATCATAGAATCAGAATCCATTTAAAATGCAACGAATTTTTTATACGAAAACTTAATTACGATGCGCGAAAGCTCTTGCCTTATTTCCTATATTTATTGCTTTGTTCGCTTGCATTACGCCCACCAGTGCCTCAGCCTACAATGAACACGGTGAAAATAAAACATGCACATTCCGAAAGAGCCACATGATTCCGCAATACACTTTACCCTTTTGAAATAAGTTTGTGTTCATGTCTTACTATTTTTCCCCCACGTTTTAAGCTCCACATGGCCCTGTCATGAAATACTATGATGGAATTCGAAATTTCCTGTGGCGACGTGACTTTAATAGCACAGAACTAACGCAAAACGTAAAATGAAGGAGAAGGATGAGACTGCCCCTCAGAGAGCATCGCATTGTGCAATACGCAGTGATACTCCTTTGGTCTGGTGCAGAAGTATCGTATTCTCTTTCGGCTGTGATCGATAAGAATTAGTCATTCGATCAACAGCAAACGTCTTCCGGTCCTACAAAATGGCACGCCCATAATGACATTGAGTGGGAGAAGGTTCACGTATAAATATGAAGATAACAATTCCACTTGATCAGCAACAAGATTCAGTCGAATACAATGTTGACGGCGGCCCTTCTCCTTTCTCTAATTGTCCCTGCTATTGCGTTCCCGGTAAGACTACATATTTTTTTATTTGGATTTACTTATTTGTTTTATAGGCATCCACTCCCAATCCCTGTGACGGCGTTCTCGGATGCAACAACCACGGAACTTGCGCTGGAACACTCGAAGAAGGTCTCTACTGTATCTGCGACCCCGGATACTTTGGACTGAGATGCCAACTCCCTGATGGTATGTGATTTTTGTGGCTGATTTTTTTTAAATTTTAAAAAGTGCATTTGTAGAAGATCCTCCCTGTGAGACAATGATCAACTGCAACGGCAACGGAATCTGTGCCGGAGGAGTGGAAGATCTTCATTGTGACTGCTTCGAAGGATGGTACGGAGTCAGATGTCAGATCCCCACTGATCGACTTGTGACTCCTTCGCTCGATTGAATAAATCGTTAGATTGTTGTCTGTCATTCAATATCTGTAACATATCTCGTCATTTGCTCATCAAGATAAATCTTCTATATAAAATACAATCGTTTCGTTCTGATTCCAAAACTAGTTCAGATCCTGAGAATCCAATGCATCACAATTCAATGTGGACAAATAAGATCATTATTAAAAGTATGCTCACTAACGCGAGCATGGAACAGAAAAAATAAATGCGTCGCAAAAAATCCAACAGTTTGAAAAAAGTCGTTTGCGAAAAGAGTTCGATAATAACTATGACAAAAAGGCTAACCAAGGACGGGGAAAGCTAATCATTAACATTCGTCTTAGAAACCCAGCATCAACGAAAGAATAGTATCTAACTACGGTAACATCGTGCTGAATATTCCGCCAAAAGGTGAATGGCGGCGTCGA
Source organism: Pristionchus maxplancki (assembly GCA_900490775.1). Taxonomy (NCBI): domain Eukaryota; kingdom Metazoa; phylum Nematoda; class Chromadorea; order Rhabditida; family Neodiplogasteridae; genus Pristionchus; species Pristionchus maxplancki. The sequence continues at coordinate 282,401 of LS532022.1, read as the reverse complement.
GGTGTTCATTAATCACACTGGTATACTCCAAGTAAGCCAAATAGTAACAGAACCAGACTGAAGAGGTTACAAATTTTCTATATTTTAGAAATAGTTCATTGCATTGTCAGCTTCGAACAATAGAAAAACCTGGCAAATCAAGAATTATCACTTTTCTCAATCAATCGATGTTCAACGAAACACCTCAACCTGTTCGAACCTGTCACACAATGGGATCATTTCCGATTTCGTATACTGATTATAAAGGAGATTACTCAGACGATCAACAGCAAACGGCGCGTCTTCCGGTCCTACAAATTTGGCACGCCCATAATGAAAACGAGCTGTTAAGCGGGGTATAAATACGACGATATCGACATCAGAATATCAACTGCTCAACTCGACAGAATACCATGTGGACTGCCCTCGCTCTTCTTGCCTTCATCGCCTCCGCCAATGCGTTCCCGGTAAGCATTTTAATCCGTAAAAAAGCTATTGCAAAGGCCTTTATCGTAACTTTTCAACACAAAAACAGTAAAGGTAAAGGTACCATTTTTTTCTTTTTTTCAGGCCTCAAAATTGAATTCCTGCGTGGACAATCTCGGATGCAACAACCATGGCACTTGCGCTGGAACTCTGGAGGAGGGACTCTACTGCATCTGCGACCCGGGCTTCTATGGCCTGACATGCCAACTGCCTGGTGCGTGCATTATCGCTACTAAAATCAAACGTAGAATCCGAGTCAAAAAGTGATTCTTCCGCGCATTTGGCACGGCCTCTGAATTTGTTAGTCTTCGCCTTGCCGAATCAACATGATCATTATCAGAGAGAAGCGCCGCAGCCTAACACAAGATTCTAGAGTTTTAAGAAAATATGGTGCATTTTTCAGACCCGTGCGAGAACATGATCAACTGCAACGGCAACGGCGTCTGTGCTGGAGGCGTGGAGGATCTCCATTGCGTCTGCAACGCCGGATGGTACGGAGTCAGATGCCAGATTCCGGACGACGCTACGCCGTCAGCTGGTGTGTTACCGGCTTATTTCTATGCTTGAATTCTAAAGACCTAAAGTGATTTTGAGCAAATTTACAATAAAACATGTTTCAGTGGTCAGTGCTTCGGATGCATGATCGACCGCCAACGCTCCTGCACACCATATGAGATTCATCAAATATCTGTAAAATAAATGCATTGTTTTGGTCATTGTCGCACAATTTTATCATAAACAAATGCATTACATCGAATTTACAATGTATTGAGCCATAGATCTTGTTGTTCATGATGAGTTTGGTCGAAATCGAATCGTGTTGGGCACATCTGTGATTGTGCGATACTGGGGAGGGATTACGTGAAGGTGTTTGATACGCACATGCGTCCTAAGGCCCGCAAGGGATTAAAATGAGTGTGAAAAGATCATGATTCATAGCGAAAGCTGATTTTTTCCAGTCAACACAACCTGTTAGGCATTGTTTCTTGCTTTTCTGAGATCACAAGGCCAGTCGAAAGCTAACATTCAGCGTGTTATGCAGCACAATACCACCAAACACGTTATTACTTGTGTTTATAAACCACATCGCAACTGTATTCAGCTGTACAACTGATAATTCACAACTACATTCAGTACATATAATTATAATCAAACGTGAACTGTGCTCAGTAGAAGATATACGAGGAATTTATTTCTTGCAGGATTGATTGAAGATCGTCGTCGTCATCAATTCCGTCGCAATACATCATGCAGTCGGGCGGATCTGAGAATAATTGCATCTTATATTCGAATACTAATTCGTTGTAGAATAGGAAAAGTTGATGAATTCTTACCATCGTGCAATTGACACCTCAGTCCATAATATCCAGGATCACACACACAGTACAGACCGTCCTCAAGAGTGCCCGTGCATGTTCCGTGGTTGTTGCATCCGAGAACGCCGTCGCAGGGATTTGCAGTTGAATCCTAGAATAGTCAGCAAAGAACAACGTTCAATGAATCAAACTATCTCACCGGAAACAGGTCAGCTGAGGCGGCAATGAAAAGAAGAAACACCACACTCCACATCGGATGCTGCTGAATCCTGATGCTGATCGACTGCTATCTCTCCCACTCGAATTCTTAAGGGCGTGACAATTCGTCGGATCTGAAGAGTGAGCAATCTGCTGTTAAGCGCACACAAAAAAATGAGATGTAAGCTAGGATTCTCTAAAAACAAGGTCGACGTGCGGCCAAAAATTGCCGCCTGCTTATAACTTGAACCTGCGGACGCAACGAATGCACAGGGTCAGACGACAGTGCGCACACAAGTAGCTACACATTCGGACTATGCCCGTTAGATAGCGTTTTCACTCCAAATAGATAAGAATTGATGTTGGCTCAATGGACAATGATTCACTGGGTGGGGTGCGGACCGAAATCAAATGATCAGAAAATGTGTATGTGCACAGAATTGTCGCACCCAGCTGAATTTAGGGGACAATTGAAATAGTGTAAGATGTATGCAAGTGGCATTGTAAATCTATTGGACAGTTCGTATCAATAAAGAATATGACATTTACGCATTGAGTATCGATTTGTACATATAAATCCGTTGGTATCAAATGAGATCACTCGATAGATGGAGTGACAAGTCGATCAGTGGGGATCTGACATCTGACTCCGTACCATCCTTCGAAGCATTCACAATGAAGATCTTCCACTCCTCCGGCACAGATTCCGTTGCCGTTGCAGTTGATCATTGTCTCGCAAGCAGGCGCTTCGGGCTCTTCTGGAATAATCGATTTAGACTTCATTCGGATGACGTGGTTTGTTGAGCGATACGATGGAAACTGAATAGAATATTCACCATCGGGGAGTTGGCATCTCAGTCCAAAGTATCCGGGGTTGCAGATACAGTAGAGACCTTCTTCGAGAGTTCCAGCGCAAGTTCCGTGGTTGTTGCATCCGAGAACGCCGTCACAGGGATTGGGAGTGGATGCCTGAATAACTATTATAAGATCGGTAAAATGTGTATTTGGAGCTAATGGTTCATTAGTGAAACACAAGCTTACCGGAAAAGCAAGAGTAGATGCAAGAATGGAGAGAAGAATCGCGAAAGTCCACATTGTAAACTGATGAGTTGTGCTGTTGGTATCGTGGGGTCGAATTCTTCGCTTTTATACAGGATTCCCTCTCCCACTCAATGTCATTATGGGCGTGTCAATTTGTAATACCGGAAGACGTTTGCTGTTGATCGAATGACTAATTCTTATCAATCACAGACGAAGGCTCACACTAGAGATCTCCATCAGGTCAATCGCACAACGTTTGATCATTGCGTTTCCGGAATGTCCTATTTTAATCTGTACTCTCTTTTATAAAACATTCGAAAAAACGAAAGTCCAAACAGCAAACAGCTACACTCGAACCAAAAATTCATAAGAAACAGAGACAATTTTACCAATTTGACAGCACAGACACACAGTAGTACGTTCAATTGATGCCAACACAATGTTTTAATTCGTTCTTCCAAAATTGTTCAACTTCATGAATTCTCAAGAAAATCTTTTTTTACCATCTATTCCATCCATCAGATCATTTGCCGAACATGTTCTACAGTGATTGAACATCTCAGAGTTCGTGTACTTTAGTACAACCGATTCTTTACTAGATACAATCATCTTCCACGTTTCAGTTAATCTTATAAATCGAACTCCCGAACATATGATCAACGGGATTATCAGAAAAGTGTAAATCTTTTCTTGTTTGTCTGTATGCAGCACTCAGGATGTTACTTGTGTATTGTGTTCTCTTGGACATGTTTCGAGTCAATAAGCAGTATGCCATTTATGCGGAGTGGATCGATTTGTACAAATAAAACCGTTGGCATCAAAACCGTTGACATCGATTGAGATCACTCGAGAGATGGAGTCACAAGTCGATCAGTGGGGATCTGACATCTGACTCCGTACCATCCTTCGAAGCATTCACAATGAAGATCTTCCACTCCTCCGGCACAGATTCCGTTGCCGTTGCAGTTGATCATTGTCTCGCAAGCGGGCGCTGCGGGCTCTTCTGAAAATACGATGAATTAGGATTTCGCTGAATGTTGATATCAGGGTCGGTAATAATTGATCGAATATTCACCATCGGGGAGTTGACATCTCAGTCCAAAGTATCCGGGGTCGCAGATACAGTAGAGACCTTCTTCGAGAGTTCCAGCGCAAGTTCCGTGGTTGTTGCATCCGAGAACGCCGTCACAGGGATTGGGAGTGGATGCCTGAATAACTATTATAAGATCGGTAAAATGTGTATTTGGAGCTAATGGTTCATTAATGAAACACAAGCTTACCGGGAAAGCAAGAGTAGAGGCAAGAATGGAGAGGAGAATCGCGAAAGACCACATTGTATCCTGGTGAGTTGTGTTGTTGGTATCCTGGAGTCGATTTCTTCGCTTTTATACAGGATTCCCTCTCCCACTCAATGTCATTATGGGCGTGTCAATTTGTAATACCGGAAGACGTTTGCTGTTGTTCGAATGACTAATTCTTATCAATCGCAGACGAAGGCTCACACTAGAGATCTCCATCAGATCAATCGCACAATGTTTGCACCGCCGCTTTCATTTCTGTTGGAGAATAGAAGAAGAAAAAACAACAATCCAAACATTTTCTCACAATTGTACGAAACATAGGTTACCGTTGAAACTTCATCGTTGGACAGTAGAAAAACGAAGTGGTGGCTATTTTGCACACCATAATTCACGGTCAGTACTTCGACTACAACGAGCGCATTCCCGTAATTGTAGGTTACTCCTCGGGGACATGCAAAGGAGCAGTCATCAGTTTACCATTTCAAATGCTGAGAAACCTAGCGATAACTCACCTTTTCGTCACAGCAAAATTTATTTCGTCATTCCTCTGAAGCCCGTGAACGTACGTCGTCTAATTCTGTCGTTTCTTACGAAAATTACATGTCTTCGCATAACCAGTTTCTAGTTATGTCTTCTCTATATTATGACATGAGAAAATAATTTTTTTCTTCCTCTCAACAGTAGTACACTCTTCCTCCCCACACATGACAAATTCAGCTGTCAGACCTTAATTGAATGTCCAGGCTTCTGTTTTCTTACAAGTCCTTCGGTTAGCTTGAAAGATGAATAGTTCCTCTGTAATTTTCTTGTTTTCCCCATCGGCCTTTTTGCCTTACAAATCACAAATTTCATGATTTAAAAAACGTAAATGAGTGATTTTATTTTCAAATTGACCTCTGATATTTTGTAATTTAGTGACACATTCCGTACATACGAATCCCTTTTACGCGAATTCAAGAGAAAAATGTTGCTCACTCAACTTATTATCATTTCCTGTTCCCGCGTAAATGATTGTAGGCGTGAACGTATCCACTGCTACATGTTTTGTTTTCGTTTTCAGCAATTGTGGCTGTGCAATCTACAACTAATGTTCTACCTCTCTTTCCTCAATCACTCCGATACTTCTCCGTACAGGCCTCTGTTTGAGGTCCTTTATCACGGGTTTCCTGTAAGAGTGTAGGAAAACGAGCTCGAATGGCAACTAGGAAAAAACTTTTGTCTCCGATTTCGACGAAGGTTGGTTTGTGGGTACCCTTGGGGGTCTGGAGAAGGCCCATCCGGTTCATTTGGTCAAATTTGCAAATTATCGATTTTTTTGACCTACCACTTCAAATGGGCATAACTCGCTTCAT
>LS532022.1:226887-263462 GCA_900490775.1 Pristionchus maxplancki | reverse complement strand
CGGCCTCGTGGACGGAGAAATTCAGCAAAACCCGTTTTCGACGTGACGCCATCTGGAGCCAACGGAGGCTCAATATGAAAAATGAGTATGTCCATCGTCATCAGCACCCTCGAGAACCCAAAAACCCGGAGTTTCAGAGAATCGACCTTTTTTGAGCTGTGCCAGCCCTTGCTCGATTCTTAGGCGAACGCCCTCATATTCTTCTCTGCGCAGTCTTGCTGGTCAAACAGGTAAGCATTTTTTCGAAACTCTATATCCAAGACTCGTAATTTAATTTCAGAGTTCTGCTGCTCTTTGGCTGCGTCTGAGCCAGGGCAGAAATGTATTCATACAAGCATCGGTAATCTGCGTATTCAACGTTGTTGCCGCTGTAGTGTGAGAATTGACTGGGTTTTCTCTTCGTTCAATGTTCATTTCAGTTACGTTTACATGAATTTCTTCCCTGAGAATGTGACTCTACTTCTTGTTGAGCTCGGCCATGTGGCTTGGCAACTGGCTCACGGTACTTTCTTCTCTTGACCTTTCTGTTTTTTTTGATAAAATCGTTTAAAAACGATTTTCATTTCAATTCTTCAGGCGCCCCTCCGTTCATCTACTTGCTGCTGAACAAAACAGTCCAGCGACACTGCAGGTATTCCAACATTGAGAGGGGTATATAACTAGAAACTTCAGGAAAATGCTCCGTCTTCTGATCACAAAAATACCAGCGAATGTTTCGATAATTAACTAATGCTCTTGAACCTAATTTGTGGATATTGAGTCATTTTTATTCATCTGCATATTCGGTTGCACTAATTACTAGAAGAGGAATTCTTTCAGCGCCTGCTCTGTGATGAATACGTCGAACATCGTGGTGTAGAATCGCATGAACACTTTGAATTGCGAGCGGCATTCCTGAAAAAAGTTTTTCACATGCTAAAAAATCGAGGCGACGGATTACCTGAATCGCGTGACAGAGGCTCATCAAATTCCCTAATCTCGTTGAGAAATCGCGTAATCCTATTTCGTTCCGGTAATAATGCTGGATGTCTTCTAGAACTTCATGCTGGTATCGGTCGAGAATAACCTGGGCTTCCTCCGAGAGGTCGCCATCTGTAAGATCAATTGTGGTCAAAACATCCCGTCAACTGAGAAGAGTTTGCTGTTTACCTTGATCGTTCAACACAAGGGCTGTCAAAGCGTAATACTCGCTATTACTGATATCAGCCCTCTCGAAAAGCGGCAGAAAAATGTCGTGCTGCTCCTTGGTGTACGTCCTTGCTAAGCTAGTAACGAATTCTTCCTCGAGGAATCAGTCACCAACCTGACCATTAAACTACCGGTTTCGGAGTTTTGGATGTCGTCATAGTCAAGTTTCACATCCACAGAGGTGACGACCGAACAGACCATGCTAAATAGTATACTTGTCTGAGCGAGAAAATAGTTGCATAGCAGTGCCCTCAGCACAACTGTCGTCGTTTTGCTACTTCTCAAAATTGTACTTACTGTCTGTCGACTTTGCCCCACAGCTGCCGACATCGATAGTATCCCTCAACCATGCTCAATTTTCCTACATAATTTTTCAAAATCAAGTCCTGAAGTGAGGGATTTTCGGAATGAAAACGGCACTCTAGGTTAACCTGCTCCTTCCTACTCAAGTCTGCCACTGCTGGGAACACGTTATGAAGGAACGAGTGCGATTCGTCCAGAAAAATGCGATATATATCATTGCACGTGTCCTGGTGCAGCTCGTAGAGTTCCTGAATAATCGAATCTTGAAATCTTGATAAATTTCGTCAATCTCACCTCACTCGGATGTGGCAGCCGTACGTGTCCTCCATGTATCTTGATTAATTTTAGTTCCTGTTTTCGCCGGCGTTCCAGAAATGCTCTGTAAATGGAATGAACACTCATCGAAATCATTCTTTGCTTACTTCGCTTCCATTTTGACGCGTTGCAGGATCGGGATTGGCTTCTTCCTCCTCTCTCTCAGGAGTCCGTCATATTTCACTCCGAGCGAAATGCATTTGTCAAAACGACAGCCTCGACATGCTAGCTTCCCTTCAACGAAATTTATTAGCATTCAACAGTTAAATTTCAAAACCTTTAGCAACAAAACACACACACAGTAACACACACAGGCTGTCAAAAGTGTCCTTATAACGAAATGGTTCACAAAAAATGCCCAGAAAAATTATTGTAGGTTACCTGACAGAGTTTGACAATTCCGCTCCCCCGCTCTGCACGGATACGGAGGGCGCCCAATGGTTTTTACTCGCTTGAAGAAGGATGCGCATGCTCTGATAAATGGAACATCAGAAGAATTTATAATATAATACAACCGGCAAATCTCCACGCCCAAGTGGATCGAAGAGTTCGGCAGCGTGCAGACTTTGCAAGTCGATGAGCGCTCCTCCTCGCCCATCTTCACAGTTACAGACGATCGATAACAGTTCTAATGACAGAGAAAACAGCGGTCGCGCGAAGAAGAAATCGATGAGCAATGGTGTACACACAATTCGAAACGCTCTCTTTCTCTCGGCGCTTATCACTCGCTTTTCTCTTCCTTTCCTCCCTCTCTCACCTTGCTAGACTAGGTACACTACAAAATGACCACATGTCCCAAACGACCTCAATGTATATGAATGTAAACGAGCATAATTAAATTGTTTTCTAGCACGAATTGATTGGAAATTGATGCACAGACTGATACATAATATTTTAATTTGTTTATGTGAAATAAATAAATTAATGAATTTCACTCTACTTTTGATTTTCTGATGACACGTTTGGCTAATGCCCGAATGCAGATCAAAGTGGATATCAATGTAACTATGACAACTGCCGCAAGGAAAGCAAAGACGTCGATCAGATAATACTGAATGAAGCTTAGCTGCGTTCCGTAGTGATCAAATTGCCTGCTAATATCGATTTCATTGCATTCATAAATGTGAAATTACTCACCTAAGTGGCCCGTATGTTGCTACGAATTCCATGTTTCTCACGAATAATTCTCTTGCAGTGAACGGTCGATTTCTGATCATCTCACCAACCAGACGCGCTTTATCGGAGTACCTAAAAGTATGCGATAGCTAAGAAGCTCTTCGAAAGACAGACCGATTAGTGGACAAAATGGTTCGAATCGATCGCTCCAACGCCTCCGAATTCGCGAGTGAACTACGATCCAGGTTTATCCCAGTTCCGATTCGTTTTATAACCTGAACAAACGCCTCAAATCGATCGACTTTCCACGGAAACCTGTGCGTTTCTCAGCTGATCACCCAGTATCGGTATGACTATCAGCGGAATTCCTGCAGTCACCGACTCGATGGTGCTTCCCTGTCCGCAGTGCGTGACGAAGAGCGAAAGACGAGGGTCGTCTGCAGAACAACCATTGATTAAATTCAATAAAAATAGTGCATATTTAATTCTCACAACGCAATTGCTGTTTTAAAAGTTGTAAAAGACCTTTTTACTAGCCTCACATTACGAAACAAAATAAGGTGAGATTCCTGAATGAGAACCGCATTTCCTTTTTGCTCCGAATATCAGAAAGAGCTCAAAAGACTCACGCAGTAGGTCATTCTGCGGCACCCAAGTGGACTCGACGAGGTTCTCAACACCATCGCCGATTCGGTGCTCGGGCCTCTCGTACTTCCAAATGAACGTCACGTTCGGGAACGCCTTGACCGTCGCGAGAATGGATTTCTTGTACCCGTCGGGCATCAGATGGCTCTTGGCGACGGTGCCGAACGAGATGAGCACGTTGTGACGCCGTCTGTCGAGGAAGGACGACCAGGTCTAAAATGGGTAATAGAGCTTCCACAACAAGAGATCGCAACGGCCGCCAAGCAAGGACTACTTATTTTGAAAGGCTAATGTAGTACAAAGTACCTTATTCAGTGGTTTGTGCCCGGCAGACACGCTGATGCCGCCGATGTCGATCAGCTTGTGCGTGAGCATCTTTGGAAAGTCGATGAGCGGCTCGGAATTGACGAAGAAGAGGGATGCACCCTGCATCAGTTCCTGAAAAATACATTGTATTATTCTTATTTCTAGGATTTTTGAACATATGGCTTCTGAGAGAACGCATGAAAGACAGACTACTGCTTGAGAAAAAAAAATGGTACCCTGACACCCTTCGCTTCTTCGCCGAATCTCTCTTTGAACATCGCATCGAACGGATTCCACATGCCAGGCACGAATAGATAGAGGACGAGGTGGTTGAAGAGATTGCTTATTCGCTCGAAGAAGGCCATGCGATCTCCGTGCACGCCCAAGCTCGCTGCAGTATTGTTATTGTTGTTGTTATTGTTGGTGTTATTCTTGTTGTTGTTTACACAAACCCGGAATGTAGCTGGGGAAGGACGGCGCTCCGGTGAACTCGAACATGCCCTCGGACGAGGCGATCGACAGTGTGACAGCGTAGTTGTCGATGCCGACGTGGTTGAAGAGCGCTGCAACATTGCTGACAATTCTCCCTCTACGCCTCTTACTACGTTTTTAAAGTAGTCCGGACATAACGTAATTCCGCAGATTAAAAACGTTTTGATTCGATTTCGACGCATTGCAAACGATCTTTCTAATCATTTCAACTGTAGTTGGCTTAATTACAATGTGAAAAAGTATTAGAAACCATTTTAGAACACTTAAATCTTATTAAAACGTGTTTAAATGGATGTGGTGTGGTAGAACGCCTTTACCGACACTCGTCAATTTCCCCATACGCGCGGACAATTTATTTGTCAAGTTTTCTGAAAAACGTAGTATCTGGTTCAACATTTGGAGTAATGTGTGTTGGTATTTTCGAAAATCGAGTAATTTCATGTCGTTCAAAGTCAACTTCCCACTCACCATAACCACACATGCAGACCGGCTCGCCGAACGCCGCGTCGTACTTCTCTCTTCTAAGTTGCTCAATCAATCCACCGTAGTGCAGAGTGAAGTTGCACTGGCCGTGCCACGCTTCCATGAAGCTGTTGAACTCCTTATAAAGGGGGTTGAGAATTTCGAAAATCGCGCTCCGCCCACCTCCATCTGGTCCATAATCCCCTCCTTGTGCCAGAGATTTCGAGACATCCTTGCCTCAGCCTCGCTCTCGAACTTCAGCGATGCGTTAGACTGAGGGACGTGAATGATCTGCAATGAGTGGCTAGGCGTCTCTCCATCTCGCACGCTTTCTCGTCAGTCAGAGAAGCGAAAGAATGTGTGAAATGGAGAGAGTCAAACTCCAAACCTTGGCTCGCGTCGTGCCGTACGAGTTGAAGCGAGAGTCGATCATCGGCGCGAGCATGTGCTAAAGGGGAATTTTTATTTCTAGCATTTCTTGGAAGGAAATTGGGGGAAAGTAGGAGGAAATTGAACGCACCACTTCATGGCCGGCGTCAATCAGCGCATCGGATAGCGCTCCGATGAAGTTGAGATGTGATCGGGCGAAGATTGGATTGTACGCGAGGAATCTGAGCGGTGCACACTAATTTCGTGAATACTTACAAGTGAATAATGGTAAACTCGCTCGAACATTTTAGCATGCGGCATTGCTTTAAAAATCATCACATGACACTGACTTGAGTGCGCTGGCCGAGTGAAGAAGGTGAGTGAGGAGAATAATTTGGAGAGCAAACATCGTTCCACACGGACAACAACAGTCGCCATCGCTTTATCTACGCCTCGATAAGGTCGTCGCTCCAGGACATTTCCCGCTTGTCCGCGCCGCGGGGATCGTTCCGTGTGATATATTGTAGCTTGGATGACGGCACCACACTATTATATAAAAAAAAATAGAGACGAGCAAAGAACAGCTACACTACAATCTTTGAACCATTCCGCTTGTTATCAGCTGGATCCCTCCCCCAAAAATTCGTTGCTCCTTGAAATTTCGCAGTTGTCCTCGCTGTCGAAATCGGCAAGTGTGTCATCCTGTAGCGAAGGCGACGGCACTACACTATTGTATCAAGAAATGACGAACCAGAGCGTACCCTACAACAGAATCCGTGAGTGATGCCGCCCCTGCCATCAGCATGTCCTCAATCGAGAAAAAGCACCACAAAACTGTACAGCCAAGATCGTCTTTTGCTCTGTCAACCACTGCATCAAAACGACCAACACGTGATCGGCACGTGTGCAACCATATCTGCTTACTAACTACGTCTATTCTACAATGAATCCATACCATGCTAGAGTTTCTAACACTGCATTCACAGTTTGAGAAAACCAACAACTAATCAACTAGTTCTGTCGATCACCCATTCAATATTTTTTTCTGTTCATATCTCAAATCAATACCGCGCTGATAAAAACATTTATACATGATTACATACATGCGTATCCTTCAACCTCAAACGTGTGATGAAAACATGTGATTATTGCGCACTTATTGATTTACAGAGCGAATAAAATAGAATTCTTGAGCTTTCACTATCCTCTAAAACGTTGATTTACATTAGTTGCGATCTTGTCAGCAGGGCGGATCCTGTTCAGAATGAACGTCTTTACAGACTGTCGATAGACCGGGATGAAGATTATGATTAATATTGCATCGACGGACGGGAAAATGGTAGTTGACATCATCAGAATATTGCCGAATGCTCCCAAAGAGACGCCTGAAATCTCGGGTAAAAAATAGATCTCAACTTACCTCGAACCTGTGCATAACGAAAAATTCCAAATAACGGAAATTGGGATATAGGAGAGCACGCATGGAACAAAAGTCTGCAGACTTTTGTTTTGTTTTGTTTTGTTTTCTTTACTCTTCAATTACCTGGACAAGTAAGGCACGAAACATCACTCGTTGGTGAACCCTTTTTGCTGTTGAAGCAGACATAGTTCTGCAATTCTTGCGATTATAAAAATGCAAAAATAAAAATAAATTATTCAAATTAAACAATGTTCGTCTAACTTGAGAGCTCGAATGATGAATAAACTGCACACGATCATTATGCTGGCAGAAAATGCAAACAACGCAAAGCAAACCGCGAACGAAATCTGAAAGATGATGAACGTCAAATACATAATCTTTTTTGAACTAACTAAGGTTGGTACATCATACTCCAAAAGACCCGTCGTAGAATTTACTCTCTGAAAATTATCTTTTCATCTTATTCCAGGCACGTCTAACTCTGAACTGGAAGGCGACGTATCCCACAGTGGGATCGCTCGTATTCACACCGTACAGGCTAATCATCTCTGTGCTGTCCATTGATCTGAAAGTATCTTTTCGAAAATGTCTGCAAAATCTGTACGTACAAACTATACTCGTTAGTGACACTGCTGTACGCAAATGCCCAGGCCATTGTGGTCCCGTGAGCGAAGAGAAATGTAAGCGCAGCCGAAAGCCAATGACCCAATCTCCATGTTTCCGTCCATTTCTGTAATTTCCCTCTGAAAAATAGCTTTAGCAATAAGGACAATCGCTATTCCGAACGTCACGATAATTCTGAAACGATAAACAAAATGAAGCGTGAGGATATTGAAGGTTTCGTAATAGGCAATGACGTAGTAAAGAGTCACTATTTTGCCCAGAATCGCTGAAAAGCTTGAACATTTCCAATAATACGAAATCGTTTTACCTCCTTCCGATTTAAATTCATGGACTCGTTTCGGAAAATAGAAGAATCCATGTTCCGTTAGGTGAACTATCGGAGAAATCCATGAATGTGAGAGGGAACTGATCATATCAGCCACTGCGAAACAAAGCAACAGATATCGATAGTTATCGATGAGTTTTGTGGGCGTCGATTTGATTGTGATGATGAGGATGCTATTGGAGATTAGAGACACTGTAAACCCACGTTTGATTTTAATTATCAGTTATGATAACGGACAACCTGCCGCTGTAGTTTGGAAGAAACGCGAGTGGAAGGGGTCGCTGATGAAGAACCAGTATGACGGTCGGTAGATCATCCTCGTGAATATCTCAGAATATTATCATGACTATTCCTTTCTCATAAAAACAATGACATGCTCGTTACTCATTCCGCTCCAATGATTAAGTCGGCATTGGCATTATATATGTAATCAACGGAAAGTTCCCGACCACAGTCCACGGGGATATTTGTTTTGTCATATCATAAGTCATATCAGTCAACTTCAGTTGCTCTAGTGATAGAGATAAAACCTCCCGGAGAGACGAGATACGAGTAATGATTCTATGCAGCATGGCTTTGAGCAAAATGAAGTTGACTATGGTGATCGCCACGCTCGAGAACCTATTTTCCTAAATTTTCACGAATTGTCAAAAAATGCTGTGCCAGACCCAACCGATCTGCTAGACTCTCTGGCGAACGGTCTCATAACTCATAGGTACCACTCCGCTTATGAATGCGTTCATCGTTGATACTCTCGTAATCATTTACTCGACTTCTCCACGTAAATTGTTTTCTATATTTTACCCGTAAATGAAATGTTCCGAATAACGAAAAGAATTATGGTACCAGGAAGTAAAACTGAATATCAGGATTATTCTCACAACATGCAGTACGTTTGAGAATGTGTCAGAGAAATGTCACGGGAATCCGATTAAATGTGAATAGCAAATATGTTTCTTCCGGGAGAAACGTTCCATTTTTTCAAGCTAGTCGCGTTGCCATTTCTCATCAGAATGCATCATATTCTCTACGTGACGATTTTCGTGCTCTCCTGCTTATCTTCTTTTGCTGAAGCGGAAGCAAGACAGGTTTGTGATTTTGAACGTCGTTGTTCTTTTAAATTAATTTTTTTTAAATACTTATACCTTTAGAAGCGCGATTTGGATGGTCACGTCGGCCTCTTCGATATCATCAAAGGCAAGAATTGTTTTATCTTTTAACAAATTTTTTAAACAATTAATTGTTTTAGAATTGGGCGATTACATTCAAAAAGTAGAGAATTCGGATCAGATAACGGTTTGTTTCAGGTTGTTTCTGAATTGAATACTAACCATTTTTCCAGTCGATCCCGGGTGCTACGATCAAACTATTGCTTGATGGAGTGGTATTTTTTCTCAAATGAACGTATTACTGACTTTCATATTTTAGAACTTCATCTTCTTTACGGCAGTCAAAATGCTTACTCACCAAGGTTGACAAAATGCGATCGCGTCGGCCGTATTGAATGAATTTGCTCATGTGTACGAATAAAATTGTTCACGCCACATAACTTCACACAATCAACAACTTGGAATCGCTCTTGTTTGCCTCGATAACCCAAAAAAATCCTCGTATCTTTGCTTAATCTTATTACTGTAACAATGTAATGTCAGCATCGATTATTTATTCAATGGCTCACATTACAATCTACAAATTGGGTTTCGTCTTGTTCGCTTCGATCACACTCATGAGATCGTCTGCGAACGGCGCTCGATCGGGTTGATGAGAGAGAAAGTCGGCCACCATGTTCTCGTAGGCACTGCAACAACTTGCATCAAAACTGTTGATCAATATCTGATTGTTTCAGAATCCACATTTCAAGATTGTGGTATACCAATCAATCGCCAACTGACCGTCCATCGCTTGATCCTAGGGCGGATGCGATGGCGAAGTCAGGTGAGGCGATTGCATCGACCAGAGCGACGCAGTCAGGAGAGAGCGCGCTCTCGAGAAGGATCTGGATGGAGGAACGAGAGAGTTAGAGTGCGTATCGGGATAATTGGATATGGGGAAAGGTAAATAGGATACTAACCTGCTCCTGCTTCACTTTCGTGCCAAACTCGGGCCCGGTGCAGTAGCCGCCTGAACAACGTTTTTATTTCGTGAATTGCAAGTTGAAAATGCTTACCAATGTACAGCAGGGCGAGATGCGGCTGCAGTTGTGATAGAGCGAAGAGCCGGACTGCTCGACGGAGGACACTAAAATGCATTTTGCGAGTAAAATCGAAAACACAATCTACTCATCATTGGCATTACGTCGGAATTAATCTGTTCATCTTCCACCGCCTGCCGAATCGACGTCTACTCCCTCCTCTTTTGTCACTTTTTGCAATTCCCAGTCACCTGGCAACGATAGTACTGACTGAACTCACCTCCTGCACTGCTCATCGTCCACCGCCCTCACCGCTTCCTCCGCCCATCTGATCATCGTCAGCTCGGCGTACGCGATGGCCAGTGGGTGCGCGGCGTCGATCTGCATTTTCGAAACACTGGTCACACTCTCTTCATTTCGCATGCTCTCTCGCCTCTCGGATAAAATATGTTCGACCTGCGTCTCATTCCTCGCTGTGAACGCATCGTCGCCCTTCTTCCTCCTCTTCTCTAGTTCCTTCTCAGTCTTGGCTAAAGTGTAGTGCAGCAGCCACTCGTAGGCGGCGACCACGTCTGCGGAGGAAATTCGTTGCACTCAGGCCGGTTTATTTGACGTGCTCTCGCACCGGTGAGCGGTTTATTTGAAGTAAAGAAGAGATTTATTTCGAATTCGAGAACTCACTGTTCAGCGCATCTTCGCTCCAGCCTCCATAGGCGGAAGGTTGAGCGTTGAGGAAATCAGTGGTTCCCATCGGCGAGGAGAGAATTCCCTGAAATTCACGGCATTCATAATTTCTCCTGTTTTGTCCGGCCATGAACGAAAAGAGTGTGGCGAATGAAGAAATCTTCTTGTTCAGCTACTTCGAAATACGGAAATACTTCGAAAAAATAAAAATAAAAATCGTCTCTTCATTTCACATACAGTCTCAACCGGTCGACCGAGGGAGAGTGTGTGAAGTGAGGAGACGATGTCCGGTATTTCTAACTCTATGTCTACCGACCTGTTTCTTCTGCGACATCAGGTAGTTGGATGCTTGTTGCACGAGGATGTTGTTCTCGCCCTCGAATGTTTGCGTAGGGTCGTAGGAATCGCGCAGCTCGTTCAGACGAGAGATGTAGAGGAATCTGCAAGGATGTGTTCCCTTATTTGCCGTTATCACTGGATTGTTCTCAATGGAGAATCAATACGTTTTTTGACGTGTAATAAAGAGAGGAGGCGACAATAAGAAACGTGTCAACCAGCTCACCCGTGCCCTCCACACGCGGCTCTCGCCTCCGCCAGTGCCGCTATGCCCAGCCACGTAGCGCGAGGTTTACAACAGGAGGACAGACCATGCACTTCCTTCGATAATTCGGCCTAAATTTCGAGTTCATTCAGGTTTATATCACTAAATTCGCAAAACAAAAATGAACTAACCAATTCGTCGTTCTTCTCCCCGCTGACCATGCGCGCCATGTACTCCGAGAAGTGGCCCACCATCTTGTCCTGGGATATTTTAAGGGAAAAGATTATAGGCACGTACAGATTAGGCGTGAAGATCGACAAAATCTTTACCTGGAACAGTCCGATCGAGATGGCAGCAGCCAGAATGGGAAGTAGGCGTCGCCGTTGGAGCGGATAGGAGAGGATGGGTAGCTCGTCTGATAACCCGTAAATAAATAGAAATGATAAAATCCAGCAACTTGCCTCCATTAGGCGGTCCGAACTGCTTCCGCACTGCCGAGTATCGAATGCCGATGGTTGCCGCGGAGCGCAGCGCGTGCTGTGCCTGAGAAATATCCGTAATCTACATTGGAAAGGTACTGTAACCATGAACTACTTTAAGCTACCGTACCTTGCCTACGATGCCCACCCGTCCCATCGACAGTGAGCCGAGACTGACGCTCTTCTTGTCACGGTCGCTCTTGAAGGTGTGCACATACCGACCATCCTCAGTGATCTCGCAACCCTTGTTGAGCAGGGCGTCGACGGACGAGCGGTAGCCCTGAATTGTAATTGTTATTAATTAATTAGCTAATTTTAAGTTAAAATACACAATAGTGATCGGATAAGGATGGCTTCTGACCTCGAAGATCATCCACCCGTTCTCCACGGCGTTCCAGTGGCCCGGCTTCTCGCCCATGTCGCCGATGCGCAATCCTGCGAAAATTTTCAATTATTTCCACAACAAACCCAAAATGTCGACTACAAGTTGGCTTAATCGCCTCTGTATTCGCAGCTCTTTCATGACAAATACTTTTTGAGTCATACCCGGCAGCACGCGATGCGTCTTCTCGTCCCTCACTCGGATGATGAATCCGTGCACACCCTCGCACTTCCCTCCCACGTACAGTTGGGCGAGCACCAGGGCGTGCGTCGCGGATTGGGCTGCGATAGCATACACTTGGATCGTGTAGTACAGTGAAAAGTTTTCATTTTGCTCAACCTCAGATTGTATAGGAATTGGAGCCCGGTTCAAGCGAAAGAGTGCTGAACTGGCAAGGACGACGGGCATTGTCTTTTCCAGTACTTCGAAGTATTCAAAGCAAAACCCACCGAGATTGCCGCACCACACCTTCATCGCGCCGATGTGCGGCGTGCGGTAGACCAGCTCGCCGTTCTGAAAATGTTAATGTAGATTGTGAGCCTCATCACCCCTTTTTTATTGAAACCCGCCAAACGACAGTAACCTGCATTATGATGCACTCTTATGCACTAGAAAAAACTATGAGCGCAGTAAAAGATGCGCTCTATGAATTTATCGACTACCTCGTAGGTGACGGTGGTCTGGAAGGCCTGCGTGTTGCTGCCGTGCGAGAGTTCGGTCAGGGAGAAGCAGCCGACGATCTGAATATTTTTCATTTTCCGAAATCGAGAAAATAGCGAACCAACCTCATTCCGCTTCGCCTTCTCCACTAGCGGCGCGTGCTTGGCGGTGCCCATGGACATGAGGGAATTGATGATCAACTACAATTCTTCTATTTGGACGATGCAACCACGATGCAACCTCAGTGCACTAGCCACCGATGCTCGAATTTGACACAACATCAGTCATGTAGTTTTGTATCAACTGACGTGAAAGTGCAGCGTGAACCGTGCGTGCAGCCCGCTGTCGTACTCCTCCAACACTTTCTCCAGCGCGAGGTACTTCTCAGCCTCTGCGTGTTGCTGCAATATCCAAGTTCATGGCAAAATTGCATACTTTGCGCAGGCCAGGGGTCGAACCCGATATTGTACGCAGAAAAACTCAATTGTGCAATTTCAGAAAGAATCAAAAAAAATTATTGTGAAAATCTGTTTGTGCAACATTTTTTGAAGGGGATATGATTGCAAACGTACATCCTTGACGAATCCATACTCCAGCAGTCTTTTCCATCTCTGATGCGTGACCAGTCGCAGCTCGTCCATGGCCAACTTCCTATTTTCCTTGTGGAAGAGCGGATCCTGCCCGAGAGTCCGCCAGATCTCGTCCTTCAAGTTTTGTCATTAATTACTTCACTTGCCCATTGCTGTGACATCGCTAGAAGTCGAGACACTCTCACTTGTTTCAAGAAAAACGTTGCTCTGCAAGTGAAAGAAGAAAATACCTTGTATCTGCACTGCTCCTCGCCGCCCTGCAGAATGACTCGCATCTTTCTCGCATCGAACGTCGCCTTCCTCCTCCAGTCGTCCAAACTCGCGACCGGAGCGACAGACCAGAGATTAGCAGTCGACATTAGTGGCCTGATCAAATGTTTTTTGACTAAGTTGAATTTGCAAAATTGGTACAGTGAGAGAGATACGGAAAACTACGACAGAATAGAGGGCCGATATACAAACCCAAGGGACCAGTGAGAATCGACATTAACACAAATACCAGAGGAACCATGCAAATGGTACACAAGTGAACCTCCCTGCCCTCCTAACTGACCAAGAAATACACCCGCCACGTTCCATCGGCTACGGACTACGCGATCCTCGGAGGGGAACATTGTTCATCAGCACTGCATGTGCACAGTTGGTAGTGAGAGAGCGCGCGTGGAGATTAGAGAGCAGAGTGATAGGAGAGAGTGTAGGGAAGATCGCACATAGTGACCACACAATGAAGACACAATGACCTTTCGGGTATATGGAAATGCATTTTCCCGATATTAATTAGGAAATCACTTTTTTTTGAGTTTTTTTAATTTTCTGCTCAGCTTGACCTTACATATAATCAGCGACCGCTGAGTACGTCACAGCGTGAACTTAGAAGATGACAGCCGATGTTTACCTGGTGATATAACCGACCAGTCTGTGACCGAATGCTGCCCTCACACTGTCCTGACATACTCAGCGACGACCTATACGCGATTACGACAAAGCGTGAAATGTCAACTCGTATTTACCTGAGTCTTTACTGAGAACAAATGAGGTCGAGTGCACTCCATTCGGGGGGAAATCGAGGTGAGGATGGCGAAGAGTGCATCAAGAGACGACGGCCAATCACACCAATTCTCGCGTGAACGGCACTTGCTGTTGCGGTTTAGCAGAAACAACGTCGCCTATGCATGCCAACGTTTGAGTTAATAGAATATGTGAATCTCCAGGGACTAACACATGCTAAGCACGAAAAATCTGATGCTAAAGGAGTCGACAAAGTTCAGTAGCTTTATCTATCTTTATTCCATGGTCTTTATCGTCTCACTGTCCGCGTAGAATCAAGGGAGGGATACTTTACTTTGCCAGCCCTGTGAGTAATAGGTAAAAAAGTAAATGCGGACACATATAGGATAGATGGTGCTCATTGGTGAGGCGGACTTGCTCGATGGGAATACGCTACCCTATTATCTCAATAGCGTAGCGCAGTGGTGTGAGGCGCTGCTCGCAATCGAAGGGTCACGAGTTCGATCCCCCACCCAGGCCAACCAAGCCCTCTATCCCTCCGGGGTCAGTAAATTGGTAGTGACTTCGGTTGCAAAAAGGTAACGTGCCCTAGAAGCATTGGGAAAGCAAGGGTATCGTATTCCCAGAGAGCAAGTCGGCCCACCGACGAGCACCACCTAGCGTAGTCGCTTTCGACTGTAAAATCGTTTGATGTGGTCGAACCTTCACCTCTTTACTTTTTTATTATCTCAAGGCTTCTTGGGTTTCCTTTTCGCATCCGAAGTTACTACCAATTAGCCGACCCCGGGGATAGAGGTCTTGATTGGTCTGAGTGAGGGGTCCTTCGATAGCAAGAAACGCCTCACACCACTGTGCTATAACACCCTCTATTCATTCCGTCGCTGAATGGAGCAGAACAGTGATTGAAAGTAGCGGATCACTGATACCATGGTGATCTTGAGCGAATGAATTCCGGTGACGGCACGGTTTGGAACTCGCGTTTAGAAACTCTTGAAGTTGGACTTTTGGAACCCTCTTATTTAGTTTATCTTACTCTTATCCATGGGGAATACACATCTCGATCTCGCCATTTGCTGACAATTGCAGCAAATGAGTCGGACACCTCTTGCATAATGACTGGACTGGCATGGGCGGGGATCGAACTCGTGACCCTTACACATCACTGCGCCATCCCACCCTTTAGAGCTCTGGGAGTGAACACAAACAATGATTGGAAATTCGATTAAAACACTGCCCGTTTTTCGTACTATGAATAATGTGGTATTATCAGGTACGTGCGTCATGAGGTATTCTAAGATGTTTTGATCATTAGTTGATGGTGACTGGTACGGCTCTAATGTCAGTATAAGAAGGGGAGTATAAAGGTCTAGACACCGTCACACATTCGCTTCTCGACGCATCATGGACAATGACACTATGCCTATCCCGGCTATTCCGCAAATTCGTTTTTCTCTAAGGATTGGATCCTATGAAGAATACAATTGCAGGTGAGAACAGATAATATTCTTCGAAACTAGAGATCGAAATACTGGTACTTGTCTCTTCATTTCGGACATTCTCTCGCCGGTCAGAGATGCGAGAGAGTGTGTAAAATCAAGAGGCGAATACCCGTGTTTCATCGAAACTCTTTCATTTTAGCCTCGCCGGTGACGTCGACTGGTCTACGAAGGGCAAGCCTGATACTATTTTTGGGCTTATGTGCATTGCTTTCGGGCTGTTCACAATTCCGCTCTACTCTGTTTGCTTGTCCATTATGTGGAAGATGCGAGTTTTGAATGTTTACAAGGTTATCGCATTTTTATTTTGTAAAAAAATTATCGCCTATACTTATTTTAGATCATGTGCTTCCTAGCAATTATGGACATCTGCGATATAGTTGTGAATTCAATCGTCTATGGAATCATGGCAGTCAGGGTGATTTCCTGTTTTTTTCTAATGTTTTTCCATTTTTTGCCTAGAAACGTGATTTGCAGGGCGAAGTCTTCTGCATGCATCCCTTCCTTCATTTACTTGCCTCAATGGGTGCAATCTGTAAAAACAACCCTTTCTTTTTTATTTCAACATCGATCACTTTTTCAGTTTTCTTTTTTTGCTCATCATGTACATGCATTTTACTCGCACTGAATCGATTTGGAGAATTCCTGGAGATTGGATGGATAATGGCGCTTTTTCAGGTGGCATTTGTCGCTTTGTTTACTTAATTTTCAGTTCCAGGGATCTCGGACGTGGCTAATGCTAATGATATCAATTCCATTCGGCTTATTTATCGTACTGTTCACACCTCCGATGCTATACAATTCTAATTATCACATGTTCCTTTTCGATCCACAAATCACTGTCGATAAGTTCTACGTGAGTTCTAGTGGTTTTATTCGAAACAATATAACATTTTAGTACGTGAACTATTTTCAAATCGTCGAAATCGTGGTTATTCCGATAATATCCTCCCTACTATACCTTGTTTTGCTCGTTGTTCTAATCTACAGATATGGCAATGTAGGAAATCGAATAGTTTTTAAATCTAGTATTTTTTTCAGATTGCAAAGGCGGGGTCAGCGTTCAACACCGCTGCTTTTATGGTGCGTTTATCGTCGCCGCTCACCCTGTCAGAAAAACTGGATCTAGACACTGAGTCAGAGAGGTCTAGGGACGACGAATGAAGAAAATTAGGAGAAGAGAGGGGAGAAGGGACAAAAAAGTCCTTGCCCCCCCCCCCCTCATTCGTCGCCCCTAGACCTTTCTGACTCAGTCTCTAGACACCCCCTCCCCCTAGAACGCTGACTTGACCCCTCATTACGCCTTTCCCCCCATCGTAACTCAGTCATTCTGACCCCTCTCGCAGGGGGAGTGGCGACGATAAACGAGTCATTAACGAACTGTTACTTTTAAAAATTCATTAATGAGTCCTTTGTTCCAGATTCTTCTCCAGTGTGGAATTATCATTACAATACACATGACGACGTGTATAAGTGAGTCACTGATCGAAGCTCTTGAAATGATGTCAATTTAGGCTACGAATGGGTGCAATTTCCGCCCGTCACTGATTTCATGCTGTACTGTACGCACCTTGGGTGGATGATGGTGAACGGTTAGGGTTATCCAGAAATGTCAGAGTGGAACGAACGATATATCAGGAACGCCTCCCTTCATTTATTTGATGTTCAATGAAACTATTCGCAAGCGCGTGTTCGCATGGTTCACTGGCGGAGTTGAGTCCGGCTCATCAGTGCAGCCAATGGGCGTCGACTCGTTCCAAATCACCAGTGTTGCATGAAATTACGTCATCAACTTGTCCTATCATATTGTTTTGCGTTATCGTACTGTAAATATCGAATAATATCACCTTAATGTGAACGAAAAGCGCAAGTGCAATGACTATAGTGACCTACGCATCGCACCTCTTAGTCGTGGCATTCGACGGTGGACTTATGAAGAGGAGAAATTGCTGTCTACCGCACTATTAGTATAAGTAATAGCATACGATCTGATATTTCGCCGATCTAGTCAGTGCTAATCACTGGACCGAGAACAGCATCTAATTTATTGAACTACTTGAAGAGACCGCAAGCTCCGCCCACTTGGTGGGGACGGGGAATCGAGGAAAACTGTGCCGAGGAAGGACACTTCGAGTTCTAAATCGTTTTGGACGACCAAGGGCTCATTTTGTAGCTACTACCATCCTCTACCAATGACCCGAGGCGCAGCTTCATTGGACAGTTTTAAGTAGGTCAAAAGCAATAAAACAAGTACCCGGATAGAGGATTTAGTGCTTTCTAGCGATCGTATACCAGTGCGCCTTTCACAGTTTGTTCTTTCTATTTTTATGAGAAGATCAAAACAAAAAACGCGACAAACAGAAGTGTTTGAAATTTGTCCTTCCCTTTCAAAGATAACAATCCGCGCGTATTTATTTTATTCCGACTTCCGCTGTTTATCTCCATCATTTGCAAAAGTCTTGCTGCCAACCGGACTCGAACCGCAAAGGCTACGATATCAAAGCAGACGCGCTACCACCGCACTATGGACGCATGCGAGGGAGAGCTCTCTCGATCGTTCATGATCACTGAGCGCAGATTTATGCACACCTTAGTCAAAAGATATTTAGCACGATCGGTATGATGGCCTGATTTTTTTAGCGCTCCGTAGAGTGGTAGTCTTCCTTTCACTCTTTAGTAGGCCCATCTCTGACCTCACTGATCAAGAAATACTCCCGTCACGTTCCATGAACTATGCGAGCATTGTCAATTGTTCCGATTTTTGATCGTCATGTGCACGATTGGTAGTGAGAGTGCGTTCGGTGATTTGAGAGTAGGAAAATCAGAGAGATAAGGCGCACCGACTGCACTTGGACGGCACAGTGACCTTCCGTGTGCCCGCCATTGTAGATTTCGAGAATGAATGGGGAATTGCCGATTTATTACGTATTCGAAATAGAGAATACACTGGATATCCAGAACAGTCTATTTATGGACTTCTTTACAATCCTGGGGCATTATTTATCGGAGATGGAGTAGATGAGGACAGTAAGAAGCGAGATCATCGTCATCACTCCTCCGGCGCTGCCCGTGCACTGATCAGTCGTACAGTAGCACGACGTCTTCGAGGAGGGATCACACTTGTCGGATTGCACTGCCTGTGATTTATTGATTGAATGTCGAGGCAAATTTCGAAAAAATATTAATAATTTCACCTTGATCTTGTCCACGTCCGCTTGCGACATGCAGCATCTGCAAAGGCATTGGCATAAAATCTGTCAAGATGATTGCAAGACCGTCACATGTGTGACCGAACCAAGTGTGAACGAGAACAACGTTGACAAACGGCCTATTCAACACGAACTAGCCCCGACAAGATACAATTACTAACCTGCCCGCCACATCTCCCTCGCTCTTCTGGACCATCGTTGCGAAGGCGGAGCCGTCCTTGCCCGCGTCGAGCAGCACGAAATCGGTGATCTTCATGCTCGTCTAAACACATCCAACTGACTTTCCCGGACATCGACTAACATCCCCTCAAAGACTCAAAGGCAGAATCTCTGAAGTCTTTTTATTTTCACATCACTGCCCGGGAATTCACCAATTATGCCTATAACCTAAGTACAAAAAGAGAATTGATCAAGGACATACGAAACATATTGAAAAATCGACTGACAAAGCTAGCGCATCTGTTCAGATTGGCAGAGCACGCGACGAATCCGTATGAGTACTCGTGTGAAGATGCCCCAGTGATGACGCCGTTCTTAAAGTTTTGAATCACAATTGATCTGGAACGAATTATTCTAGGATAATTGGGTTCAATTTTGAAAGAAATTAAAAGGAAAAATAAAAAAAGGAAAGAAAAATGCACTCACAAAATATTCATAGTTCGTGGTAGATCCGTCCACGACGCAGTTCAATGCGTCAGTTGTAATGAACATAGTGCTCGCGAATACGAGACAAACGAGAATCATGCTGAAAGCAGGTCGGTTGAAAATGAAGAACAATCTGATACATCTCGAGGAGAGAGACGGCGTGATTGCACTCGGCCTTTGACAGTGATCGTGCCTTTTTGAGAATACGTGAATGTTTGGTCTCTGAATCTGAGTCATAAGTGTCTTTTTAGCGCTTTTCGCGTTTTATTGCTATCAGACAGATCAAAGAAAGCACAGAATGCGCATGGGCTCAGTATTTGCAAGCGAGTGTCACGCAGGAAGGGGACGTTCTTATTGCAAAATGTCTTCTTAGAACACGATTTTAGCAACGGCAGACTCACTAATTGCTCTACAACAACATTTCCCCCGCATATCTCTTGCTTGTGAATAATACATTCCGTTCGCAAGAATACAATGAGATATTCCCGCTTCCATACTGTCATTCTCAGTCACATGAATGCCTCGCAGTGTCTTGTTTTCCACGAGCTCTCTAAGAGTTTTGCGTATCATTTAATATCAGCTTTCAAGGGCGTAATCTGTTTGATCGGAGCGATCCGAATCTCACAGAACTGGATGAAATATGTTCGGACTGATGCCGACTTCCTACATCGAACCACACGTTTCAGGGTGTAACATTTCTGGTACATGACAATACGAAAACCATGTTTCGTTTCTATTTTGCTCTTAACATCACGATCGGATCGCTATTCGCGTTTCTTCACCTCTCTGAATTGGTTCGGTAAGTTCGATTACACGCTTCGATTTCCAACAAAAGACCTGTTTGAGACTCCGCTTCGATTGTTTTCTCCTTGATTATCGCTACATTTTGCTCACGAGGTAAGACACAATGGCAACTAAATTGTTCTATTGGATTCGATTTCCTTTCTCTACATTCTTTTTGACAGAGTGATGGGCCTATGCACTATCCTCGCTTCTCAGCACGTGATTCTTGTTCTGTCGTTCGAACGACTCTACTCCACCATTTTTCCTGCCCACTTTGAAAAGCACTCGAGCAAGCTGCTGGCAACGTTTATCGCGCTGACAACAGTTAGTTGCCGAGATATTGTATTAAAACAAATTGCACATTTAGATTCTCGTGACATACTCGTATGGAATGTTCCGACTATCTAATGAGTTTCGATTATTTCACGAGTACAGTTTGCAACTTGCTCATCTAAGCCCGAATATTCCACAGAACCAAGCAGCATTCGAGGTACTTTATTCACAATCATTTGATTATTCGTACTGTACGACAACAGAGACTGGCACGCAACGTGGCGTTGTTGAATTGTGTCTCATTTATTACATTGTCCCTTGATATTTATTTGAATTTCGCTAGAAAAAGAGCGCAGGAAACATCACTTGCTGTTTCCTACCAGGTAGGTAATTATTGTTTACGTTCCTTAGTTAATGTTAATTTGTTTCTCAGCGTTCCGAGAATCGAAGAATTCTTCTCACCTTACTTCCCATTGAGCTTACACAGACTATTATTATTCTGTTCACGGCGTCAGCTCTGCTTGTTTTCCGGAAGGTAAGACTATCTTGATAACCTGCAGTGATACGGTGCATCCGCGTAGGAAATCACTGCTAATAATAGAAACCTTTGCAAAAAAGTAGCAATTGGGACGGACTCACACCAGTAGAAGAATGTCTGTATTTCTGTCCTGATGCCAGTAAACATCCATAATTCAGCTATTCCCCAACCCAACGCACATGGAGAATCAACTCTTTCTCGAATCAGTCACTTTGACTTCGTACTTACCCATTATTATCTCGTTCATCATCAAGCATAGTGTCGAGAAGAAGTGAGTTGAATTTTCTCCTTGTTTGTATTACTTGGTCAATCATTGAGACAATATGGAGACTACAAATCAATATTGCAGCACGTATCAAGCGCCGCCAGTAGATCCATCAGTTGACCACATCGACTCGCTGCAACGAAGCTGGGACGACGAATTTGGAAAGAAGTCGAGTGCGAAAGAAAAGTACATGAAACATTCATAAGCACCATTTTTGAAATTACATCGACACTAGAATTCAGATTTGTTGTGAAGTATTCCTTTCGCAGAAACAATGCAATTGTCACGCGATTGTTATTCTAATTCATCTCCATTCAGAAGGTCGTCTGAGGATTATCTTTATCGCTCAAAAAATAGGATTGCCTTTCTCCAGTAATACAATTCAGCGTGGAAAATAACACCCGTAATGTAGTGGGACAGGTTGCACACAAGGCAACCATCACATGTGCTATACGATTGCGTCGCCATTGGGAAGGACGATTTGGACGTGATTCTCAGCGGAACTGAAAGAGGAGGGCTCAAGAAAGCACGATAGAAACAACATCTTCGAGTCCTAGGGCGAAAACAGACCGTTCAACGAGAAAAAAAGCCCACTTGGTCATTGCACGCACTCTGTCCACTTCATCATAGTCAATTATCGCATGCTGTTCCATCACTTGTTTCACGATCTCAACACTAGAGGCATTCGAGAAAGAGTAGGGACGGCTGGAATGATATGGACTGTGCCATTTCAAAATGATAAGCCATCTCAATCCCTCTAGTCGATTTGTCGCCCTAGAGAGTGGGCCGGGACAAAGGCGGAAACACAGCAGGCTTGCGAGGGCAAACGTACACTTCACTGACGCTTGCACTTCTCGCGTGCTCGAGTAGAGCGTTGATCAGTATTTGATTAGTGGAGAAATCGACCGCTCCCTGAAGATAGAAAGAACAAATAAAAAAGATCTGCCGATGCTCAAGATTCTTTCCCTTCCACTCACCTTGGCTAGATCATCAGCGTCCTGAAGCTGCATCTTTCTGTGCTGTCGGAGGATTTTCGTGTTATCAAGATTACGAAAAGCGTCCTTCTTGAGGAGTAATCGCTTGATGTAGTTGTTGTTGAAGGATTGGAATCTGCAGTGACATGAGTGATTTCTTGTAAGAATAAACTCAAGAACAAACGTTTCTCTGATCCAGTTGTGTCCCTTCTGACCCGCAATGTCCTCCATGCCAACCATCGTCAAGTCAATTAATTCCTGGTGTTTATGTTGATTATTTTTATCAATTGCTAAAATAACAATGATTGATCTTAGGGAAGGCGATCCTACCTGATAAATGCACTCTGTCATAGTCTTCTCGTGCTCAAGCTTCTTCTCCACTTGCAGGAATTGCACGATCGGCTTCAGCGTCATTCCCTCAATACTTTTTTGTTCAATTACGTCATTTTCGTAGAAAAATACAGTAAATAACAGAGACTATCTGAGAGAATTTAGATAGGGTCGCACGACGAATTTTTAACATTTGCTGAAAAAATGCCCCTAGGGGTACTTTTTCATGTAGAGTTCGAAAATCGACCTTAGGAAGCCGTATCTCTAACCCCCAATACCCTGTGGCACACTCCACCCTGCCAGGGGGCAAATGCAATTTCACGGGGGAAGCTCCAAACCCCTACAAATTATATACCATTTTGTAGATCTCGACGAGACAAACATTTTCTGTGTTGGAAGTTAAAGCTTAGCTCTTCTGTGAAAAAAAATATTTTTGTCGAAAGTTTTATTTTTAGCACCCTGAAAATTTTTTCTTCAGCTTACAAAAAATAAAGTTTTCCATTCGACGCGCAATCCTTTTTTACCCCTATGGGCAAAAATTGAGCAGGAAATATTCTGCGAAAAGTTGGTTTGTAAGGTTCCGAATACTCTCAACCTCACATTTTAGCGATTTTTCGTGATTTTGAGATCGTGTAAGTCCACAGTTTATAGTCAGGTAGTTCAGTTTTCCACTAGAAACAACTAATATGAGTTTGAACTTCAATTTCTGAAAGTTAGAGGAAGTTTGGATGAAAAAATTGTTTTTGCGGAAAATCACCGAAAATCACGAAAAAATTGAAAAATTATTTTTTCTCCAACTCGTTTCTAACTTTTAGAAATTAAAGTTCTGACTCATATTAGTTGTTTTTAGTGGAAAACTGAACTACCTGACTATAAACTGTGGACTTACACGATCTCAAAATCACGAAAAATCGCTAAAATATGAGGTTGAGAGTATTCGGAACCTTACAAACCAACTTTTCGCAGAATATTTCCTGCTCAATTTTTGCCCATAGGGGTAAAAAAGAATTGCGCGTCGAATGAAAAACTTTATTTTTTGTAAGCTGAAGAAAAAATTTTCAGGGTGCAAAAAATTAAACTTTCGACACAAATATTTTTTTTCACAGAAGAGCTAGACTTTAACTTCCAACACAGAAAATGTTTGTCTCGTCGAGATCTACAAAATGGTATATAATTTGTAGGGGTTTGGAGCTTCCCCCGTGAAATTGCATTTGCCCCCTGGCAGGGTGGAGTGTGCCACAGGGTATTGGGGGTTAGAGATACGGCTTCCTAAGGTCGATTTTCGAACTCTACATGAAAAAGTACCCCTAGGGGCATTTTTTCAGCAAATGTTAAAAAATCGTCGTGCGGCCCGTGAAGAAAGTATCTCAATTTTCTCAGATAGTCTCTGATAAATTATGTTTCAGCCATTTGCTCACCTGCAGGAACACAGTGAAGTAGATGATGATGATCGTGCACGTGACGAACATCGGCTTGGCGGGAATGGCGGGCAGCGCGACTGCGAGACCGTACGCGATGGCGCCGCGCAGACCACCGTAGGCCATGATGAATTGATCGACCTGAGAAGGAGAGGAGATGATGATGATGACAGACGAAGAGAACACGAAGAGAATGAAGAGAATACGACCATGAGATGCCTACCTTGGTATACTTCTTGAGGCGGAACTTGTTGAGGAAATGGCACTGGATAACAACGCCGAGGGTGCCTAAAACACGATAACAGAGACTATCTGAGAGAATTGAGATACTTCCTTCAGGGTCCGTACAACGATTTTGGACCCTATGCTCAAAAAATGGCCCTAGGGGTACTTTTTCATGTAGAGTCCGAAAATCGACCTTAGGAAGCCGTATCTCTAACCCCTAATTCCCTGTGGCACACTCTACCCTGCCAGGGGGCAAATGCAATTTCGCGAGGGGGGCTCCAAACCCCTACAAATTATATACCATTTTGTAGATCACGACGAGACAAACATTTTTTGTGCTGGAAGTGAAAGGCTAGCTCTTCAGTGAAAAAAAATATTTTGGTCGAAAGTTTTATTTTTCGCACCCTGAAAAAATTTTTGTCTGCCCGTGCAAATTAAACTTTTTCATTTTGTTCGCCGTCCTTTTTTACACCTGCGTACATTTTTTCAGAAGGATATCTTTTGGGGGAAGTTGTTTCGTGGCCCGCCGAAAGAGCGCAACCTCGCTTTTTTCAGCTTTTTTGGGATTTTTGAACTCGAATAACTTTTGAATTTGAATCCACCAAGAGCAGTTTTTCATTAAAAACAACTAATATGGGTCGTAACAATAATTTCTAAGAGTTGGACAAGAATCGAAGCGAAAAATATTTTTTGAATTATCTTGATTTTTTGGCGTATTTTGAGAAATTTTTCGTCGAAATTTTTTTCCCTCGGATTCACTTCCAACTCTTAGAAAATGTTGTTATGGCCCATATTAGTTGTTTTCAGTGAAAAATTGCACTTGGTAGATGCAAATTCAAAAGTTATCCGATTTCAAAAATCCGAAAAAGCTGAAAAAAGCGAGGTTGCGCTCTTTCGACGAGCCACGAAACAACTTCCCCCAAAAGAAATCCTCGTGAAAAAATGTACACAGGGGTAAAAAAGGACGGCGAACAAAATGAAAAAGTTTAATTTGCACGGGCCGACAAAAAATTTTTCAGGGTGCGAAAAATAAAACTTCGACCAAAATATTTTTTTTCGCAGAAGAGTTAGCCTTTCACTTCCAACACAAAAAATGTTTGTCTCGTCGAGATCTACAAAATGGTATATAATTTGTAGGGGTTTGGAGCCCCCCTCGCGAAATTGCATTTGCCCCCTGGCAGGGTAGAGTGTGCCACATGGAATGGGGGGTTAGAGATACGGCTTCCTAAGGTCGATTTTCGGACTCTACATGAAAAAGTACTCCTAGGGACATTTTTTGAGCATAGGTTACAAAATCGTTGTACGGCCCTATCTAAATTCTCTCAGATAGTCTCTGATAATAAGGACCAAACATACTAAACGAGTGAGTGAAACTCAAACATTATTCGGGGAACTTCACAAGTGCCAAAATTCAAGACATTTTAGTATGCTTTGCAACGTACGATAGACAAAGCAGAACACGACAGTGAGCACGATGAAGGACGTGTCCCAGTGGTGATCGGATGAGACAGTGGAGAGACCGAGGAAGACGAAGATGACCGTTTCCGAGGAGAGGGAGAGAACCTGGAAGGATGGCAATTGTCAATTTTTGACATTTTGATTATAACAAACAACCCATTCATAATTCCCCGCCCGTCACCCCATCTCCACCTTGATGAAGTAGGCAATAGCCGACGTCGAGTTCTCCGGTAGATTCTCCCGCACGTACATCTTCATCGCCGCGCCGCAGAAGACGATCCTGGATATTATTAAATTAAACATATATTTTAAATCGTAAATTAAAAAATTAAGCAGAAATTCACGCAATGATTGAAGACAACGAAAGCATCTCCGCTACGAGGAAGGCCATGTACGGAATGACGAGCACGAAGACCGGATTTAGGACGTCGACTCTTTCGGTGTACCTGGAGTGAACGGTGTATCTTGGGTTTTTTCTTAGGGAGTAGAAAGGTCGAAGAAGCCAAAGGTACATGAGAAGCGGAAAGCACGATTATGTGCTTACTTAGTGATGAATGAAGAGATAACAGCGAATATGAGACCGACGGTGAGTCCCCCGATGCAGACGATGAAGAAGGAGAAGAAACCTGAGTGATATGTCAGATTTTAAAAAAAATAGAGGAATTAGGAATTGCGAGATTATTGTGCTAACTCTGACCACAAAAACATTGACCTTGGCAAAAGAATGACAAGGGTGAAAAATAAAAAAAGTGGTACCATTCACAATATCAGCGGCGATAATGTTCTCTGGGCCGATCTCAACGAAGGCGTTGAAGATGTTGTAGAAGACCTGGGATGAATGCTCTACGAGACATCATCATTAAAAAGGTTGTAAAATAGAATAATCTGTATCCTCATCGGTTGGACAGATGATTGAGCTCGCGAAGAAGATTCTTCATTTTGTTTACTTTAATCATCAACTCACGACGGAGATGCCATCGTTGAGCAGCGATTCGCCGAAAACGGAGATGAAGAGCAGATCATTCACCTCAAATTCAACTCAGAATCAGCAGCTAATATTTATTCTTTCGTCTCATCGAGTAGATCAGAGTTCAGAGAGACAGAGATCAGGGCTAATCGAAAGATAACAGCGAATGAAAGAGATTTTTTTCCTCTTGGACTGTTTTTTGTTAGAGGATTCGTTTTTGATCAAATGACAACGCACTCCAAGCTCCTCGAAGATGACGATGACGGCAACTGGATCGACGTCGGCTGCGACGGAGCCGAAGAGCAGCAGCTGGAATGGGCGTAATGTTGACAATGAGTGACAATGAGACAACAAGCAATCTATCTCGTCCCAGAATGAATGTGATCTCTTATTGAACATTACTGGACATTATGGGAAGTGCAGTACTGATTGGATTCCAAGGAGGAATTGAAACAGATCTCCTTCGTATCTCTTTTCCAGGACATTATTTAGTGTTCCCTAGTCGTATGTTTCACCTATTCGAAATCTGGAAACGTTTAAAAAACCCAAATTCTTACTTCAACGACATTCAATTCGACGGTGAAGAGACCAGTAAGTGATACAGCCCAGAGAGACATGGCTGAAATATGGGTTGTATTGGATCTCAAACGCAACATTGAAGGAAATGTCTTTGAAAAGACTACATACCGATAGCAACAATGTTAAAAGTCGTTCCGATCATTGCAAAACACAGAATCGATCCTGAAATCGATTGTCCGCGCAAACAAAGTGACGAATTTACCGAGATTGTCAAAGAATTGTCGGGCAGGCATGAAGTATCCGGCATCGAAAACCAACGGGGGAAGCAGATACATCATGAATACCTTGAAATCAAGTTTTTTTTGTGTTTCGAAAATTACTTCTAACCGTATTGTTGAGGTTGAAATCACTCTTGTCGACATTGAGCAAGTTGAGAATAATGCCGACAATGAGACCGAACATGATGAGAAGAGAAGAATCGGGGAACATCTCGGCAAGATGAGGCACTTGCTGGAAAACTGAAAGCAGATATTTGTTTCGAGTTTTAGTATCGCATTTATTTTCGAAAATCATAATTTTCGTAATTTTAATAACTCACTCAGCTTCGCAATGGCTGCAGTAACGAGCCAAAGCGCGATTATCAGCGGTATTTTCACGCCCTCGAAATCCACGCGCATCAACGGATATCGCTCCAATTTCTCACCGTCTCCGTCCTAAAACGGGTTCGGTAAACAAGAATATGGAGAAAAGAAGAAAGTTACGTCATAGTCGTCGTATGATTCTGCAGCAGATGCTATCAATGCAGTCCCAGCCAGTAACAAGTAGATCAGCGGTCGCCAGCCCATTTTTAGACTGAATGTGATCAAAATAAATCAAGAAGTATAAGGACGAATGAAACTGAGTGATAATCGAATTGAAGCGACATTGTTTGATCTGCCCATGACGAGTAGACATAATCTCTTTGCTTGCTATCGCCGCCTCCAAAATAGCATCCGCGCACCCAGCACAGTTCAAATAGCCAACACTGGTGGGTGCACGAATGGAGTCACGATAGACGTTTCATCTCAGTGGAAAAGCTGCAACGTCGTCGTATTTCGACTATTAGATCCTTGACAATGACTTGATTAGCTCATCCTTGGAAGCCAGAAGAATGAAGAGCACTGCAGAGTCTGCATGACAAACGCCTAAGAGTTCGAAATATTCTGGCTGACCTCATTTGAAATTGGCGTTGCTGGTGACCGGGAGGCGATTTCCTTTAGGACACGAGCTCGACAATGATGTCGCTAGCATGGATTCATCGATAGGGCGCTGGCCTGGTGGCAGGGTCCATCGATCCCCGCGTCTTCATGGCGGAATACCTATATTATAATGACTTGTCGAAACCTACCAGATTAACTGTGAAGGAATCAACCTGCAAAGGGGAGAATTCGATGCTCACTCGTTTATAAGGCCTTTACCTAGCAATTTTTGTTCTACACCTCTGCTATATTTACACCATGATAAGAGGCGTACGATGGCGGTTTCATCTCTTGAGCTGATAGGAGAGACGAAAGCGCCAGATGAAATCACTAGAGATGAGGGTGCGCACATGAGCATCGAATCATCATCGCTAGAGCATAGCCGAGAATAGCCCCTTCTTATCAGGGTCCA
Organism: Pristionchus maxplancki; assembly: GCA_900490775.1. Lineage (NCBI taxonomy): Eukaryota > Metazoa > Nematoda > Chromadorea > Rhabditida > Neodiplogasteridae > Pristionchus > Pristionchus maxplancki. The sequence goes on along the minus strand of LS532022.1, from coordinate 234,672 downwards.
ACCTCCTCCCTTCATAAGTTCGTCTCAGGTCATTGACTTTCACATGATTTTCTCCCAACATGCGCTTTCATTCCCTGGCTTCCTCTGATGTTTTGCTAAATTTATGGTGAGATGTTTCAGATAGCCCTCCGCCGCACCCTATTTCACCGCCGTTACAATGCCTGCGCAGGAACTCGACTTGACAGACTACGTTGCTCCTGCTGGTGAGTGATCGAGTCTGGGGCAGCACTGACATCCCTTCAGTCATCCCACTATCTTTACGGTCCGAGCGACGAGGAGTACATGAAATGAAGAGTCAGATTCTTCGTTTCATCAATCCTATTCAGTTGCTCTCCTCATCTTCCTCATCGGCAACGTGCTCACTTACTTCGTTTTCCGCTCCAGATGCAAGCGGGGGCATGACCTTATTAAAGTAGAGAAGGTAAGGACTCCTCGTTTCCATATCTATTTACTATTTTCACTCGAAGATATGGGCTCGTCAGAGTAGTTCAGGCAAGGGATGTACGATCCGCATCCGTTTATTATTTCCTCTTGCAGTTGGGCTCCAGTCGCCACACGCTCATAAGCCCACAAAGTCTGGACGCAATGGAGAAAGGAATCGACGTTTGAGCATCATCAGCGATACTCCCATGTATATAATCGGAACTGTGTTCCCCATCTTTGCTGTAAATACTTGTACGATAAATGGTGCCACTCTTGTAGTATTTTGATTGCTGACACAATCGTCATCGAATTGCGCTTTGCTTCATACCTAATGTATCATTGCCCATATTTCTCGGTATTACGTGATTTCTGTATTTGCATGTTGTGCTCCGCCGCTTGTTTCCTTGGCCGATTACCCCTCTCATGCACATCGTAGATGATAATAGTGGTGACGACATGAGACTGCACGCACAGCTTGGTAAACACGGTCAAACGTTGAGATTCCGTGGGCATAATCCCCCTCCATATTGAAATCGGTTGACGAGAAAGAATTGGGGGAAAAGAGACCGAAACAATTCGTCTCCTCTCAGCTTCAAGCATCAAAACTGTGCGTAAGAGCAAACCGATTTGTCAGAAAAAAACATTTCTTTTGAGTCAAAACCCGGAAATAGTAGTATTCCTTGCTCTTTTTCTGATCAAAATGAGTCATGCTAAGTGTAGGTACTCTTATTGAGGGAAACTCCGTATAGAATTGACTGCATTTGTTCATTACAGACTTGATTAAACGTCATATCTCATGGCTGAACATTCACTTCGCCAATGATCATAATCTATGAATCGGGTGCTTGATCATTTTCGAAAACCATAACGCGTGACTTTCATTCATAAATCGCGCAATCAGTGGTCATTTATGATTACGTAACGATTCACCTCTCAAAAATAAAATTAACCAACCGACATTCTTTGGAATTTACTCCTTATTTTGTTTTGATCAATGTCGTTTCGACGAAACATGGAAATATTCCCGCGATTGTTTTTTTTCAATTGTTTTCAGAATTCTTAGATAAGATTGACAATCGCTCACGTTCTCGTTTTAGCAATTATTTTTGCGGAGAACATGGAATATCTTCTTCCCGTTACTCAGATCATGTGCACTATCGAAGGCGGATCGGGTAATTTATCAACTTTTCGTTCAGTATTTTACTCGTTTTTTTAATTTAAGCGTCTTTCTGGTTCTTTTCAGGAGCAATTCTCAATGGCTACCTGTTCTACCTTGTCGCGATATCGAAACGATCATCAACGAGTGATCCAGTTTACAAAGTAAACTCCCATCACGCAACAGCTATTAAAAACCTATTTCAGATTGCAATTTCCATCTTCTCCGTTCATGGCTTCTCGTTATGCATGCTCATTGCAGCTTTCAATTATGTAAGCGGTCAAAGCGAATTCATTTATGACGTTGAACTGAATCAAATGACGCAAGATGACTAAATTATTTGACAGGGTCACGTCTTTCGAGAAGGAACGTTTATTGCTGTGGCTCTGAACCCGATTGCGCAATTTGTACCGATGGCCGTTAACAGGATGCTCTTTCGAGTGAGCAACGCAGTCATTTTTGACAAAAACATGAAATTTTTATCAATTCTCCCTTCAGTTGTTACTCGCACTGCTCGCAATGATGTGGACGCTTATTCCAGCGACGAGCACGCTACAGCTCATCACTTTATCGCATCGGTAAATTAATTTCCTTGATTTCTTTCAATTATTGAGTTTCAGGCAACATTGGAGTGCAAAACAGCGTTTATTCGTTAGCTTTCTCTTCCCGACGCTGTGTGCTGTTATGGTTTCGGTGAGAACCTTTTTTATTCCTGGAATTATTCCAGGAAAATTCGATGAAGTCGATTACAGACCACCATCGAGGATTTCATGCCTTCGCCTGCCTTCGAGCAAACAATGATTCGAATCAGCCAGGAGTTCTACTCAGTGAATGCCTCGATGATTACGTTTGGCGGCACGATGAGATATCCTGAAGAAAATGTGTGGATTTTATGATCGGACTAGTTGAATAATCGTATAATTTGAGTACGATCGAACGCTGACCTACTTTGCTGTGTTCTATGCGATCATTCCCTATTCGATAACCTACGTTGCTCTGATTATCCTAATCTATCAAGTGAGACACGCAAATTAACAATGCTGAACAACACAATTTTAATGCAGATACAACGCAAACTGCGCGTGCCGGGAATCGCAGCGAGCGAGAGAACCTTGAAAATGCAGCGCGCTTTTTTCGCCATGCAGCTGCTGCAGGTTTCATGTTTCTTCATATTTCATATTTCATATTTATCCTGACATCAGGCTATGGGCCTGCAGGAGGTAACATCATTGGGGAGGGGATTGAGATCTTCGTTCTCAAAGTGTCGGAGAGTCAAGGGTTGGGATCTTCTTAGATGTGTCATCTCAAATGTCCATCGCTCTTAGTCGATTGATTACGTTTGAGTGTTGAAGAAGTCCATCCAGCCGCCGAAGTCCTGACTTGCGTGGTTTAGAATAAACTCACGAAGCAGTCTTCTTGAACGGGGCCTTTCTTGACGGTAGATCACTTGAGTCGATGGGAATCCGTCCTGGGTCCTCCTCTTGATGTACCAAGTGGGCGATACTCGTCGGGTTGCTCAAGCTGACGGACGAGGATTCTCCAAACTGGGGATGGAAGAGAGCGGGGTGAGAGTCGACCGACCGTCGCGAGCGCAAGAATGGAGAATGGAGAATGGAGAATGGAGATATACGTGTTTCTTCATTACACGTATATCTCAGCGGGAATATAGAGAAAAGGTTTTGCAAAATGAATATTTGCGCAGCCATCTTTAGATACAGGGGAAAAGGATATATTTCAGAGTGCGCTCCCGCTCGCTATCCTCGCCACGCCCTTCACCGTCTTCGTCTACTGCGTCTTCACTCAGACTGATCTCACACTCCGCGCGCTCTGGTTCACATCATTCCTGTGGTTGTGTCCCGCGGTGCAGGTATAGTTGATACCCTTCTTGTAACAGAGAGAGGGAAAAATGGCTACGATTACAAATTTGAAAATTGCAGGCGTTGGTGCAGCTCCGCTACATCCGACAGGCAATGCGAGCACGAGCACAAGAAGCGACGACGATCACGGTCTCTGTCGTCCACTCGAGGGTGCATTGATCGCAAATTAATGTTTTGAAAAACGATAAACACTCATTTTATTATATTAGTGACCGATTGGGAAACTCTCGAAATGTGTGCAAAGTACTGATCCGATTTCGCTCAATATCGTGTACGGTTTCGTGTGCTTAGTTTGAACAAATCCGTCGCGTTTGGTCGTTATTGCGAGATAAATCTATCGCGCGAAACAGTCGGATAATCGCGATTGGAACAATTGGAAAGCATGCACACACTTTTTCAGTAGTCTGAACAAACTGATTAAATATGATAAGTTGGCGAAACCCATGAATATTATGCATCTACGTTATGAGTGATACAATTCAGAGAATTTGGTAATAAAGTTATACAGCGCTGTCATGATCGTTGAGAAGAACTTCATGTATTCAATCTCGAAGATTGCCTGTTTGGAAGGAGAAGTTGTTACTATAGAACCAGATGAGGTTGACGTCTCTCCTGAAATTGCCGTATAATAGCAGGGATAAACATCCCGATTTTCGATAATGAGCATGCTGCTTTATCTGTACTCTTCCCAAGGAGTAGTTTCCAAATCAGGCGCACGTTTGGGGACTAGGAGTTTGGTTCTTGATCACAAATATAGATGGTACGTACCTGGAGGAGTGTTTGTTGTAGCGTTCAAAGTGTTCGTTGTGGTGGAGGAGGCGGAAGGGCTAGTCGATGTTGTGGCTGAAATAACGTACACGTATTTTTTAAAATATAAATTATTTACTAACGTAGACCGTTGACCATCGCAGAAACCCAGTCGGTATTGCACAATGATTTGTTGCAGATTGCAAACTCGTATGGCCCCGTTGTCATGCGACCGACCTCAATATTATCATTTTTTACTCCTTTTTAGTAATAAAACCTGATACAACCCAGCCATAAGCGTCTCGTTATTTGTAATGCATCCTTGACCGTATGACCGTCTACCACTCGAGTCTCGCTGGAAATAGCAGAAATCTCCCTGAAGAGGGAGAGATTATGCATTGACAACAATAAGAGACTACCGTGCATGTAGAATTGCCGCTCGTAATGCAAGTGACCTGAAATATTTCTACGTTTATTGTAGAACAATTGATCTCACCGCGGTCGATTTCAATTCTTGCTCATGAAACAAGCGCTCTGCACAGTAGTCTTCCTGAAAACAAGATCATAGGAAAAAGAACGAGGCGTGTTTTGAATAACGAAGTCACCTTGTTACAGAAGCAACGCACATATTCCCCGCGGCCATCATTGATTCGCACGCACGACGAAGGTCGCAATAACCTTCGAAGCTACATGCTCATAATTAATTAAACTCATAATTAATTATCGTAATTAATTATTCTCACACTTCAAGACCATCAAAGTACGTGTATCTGCATGCTTCAACTAAAGATTCGGTAGAAGCGGTGACTTTAACAGAGCACGCAGGACAGTTCTGAATAGTAACGCTCTCAATGTGCACAATATTGTCTTTAAGTTTGAGATTACTTTTCTCAAATCAGAGCAATTTTTTTATTGTAATGCTTATGTTTGGCGAAACTCTCCTACCCTCTCGTCTCCACATGCCAATTTACTCGCATCTCCAACAGGTAGTTGATCCCTGTCGTTGCACTTGTCGGTCGTGAAATTATAGATAACCATTAGTTATTGTTTAATTTACTTATTTGCAAAGGCACTTCCAAACATCCTTTCCAGTGGAAGGCCAACATTGATTGTTAAGACCGACAAGTGCGGAACCATTTATGCAGCCCTGTCTCTGCAAAGAATTTCTTGTTAATAGTCGGAGCAGCTAATAATCAAGCCGATCCCTACTGATGCATGGCCAGTCGAGTTTCCAGAGAGTATGCAGTAGTCTCCCTCGCACGTTTTCCTGAGAGCTTTTGTATGCATTAGCAGAGGAAAGCAACGCACGTGTCGTAATCGGCAGGACGAACCGCCGCTTTTATGCCGAAGAGCTTGTCCTTGCAAGTGACTGCGCGCACCGGTGCAGAGAGAAAACACAGTAGAACCAACAGCAACATCGTGATTATTGGCCACGAAACTCCCGATTTGTGTGGTTTTCCGATCGGGATTATTCAAGCATTGCGTGCAACAGTTTTATCTCGCGATAACGAGTAAAAACGGATTAGTTGTTGCGAACAATCGAAAGAGGAACCAGAAAGGTTTGGAACTCAATCGGATCAGAGAAAACTGCGAATTTGTCTATAGCACGTATGATGACGTGGATTGGTGTGCGAGAAATTAATTCTGTAAAGATTTTCAACATTTTTGAGCAAATTAATTGACGGATTTTTAGTGAAATTATAATGATTAGAAATTAGTAACATTACATTGATCTTTAATCACGCCGTAATTGTCGCTGGAATGCTTATCTTTGAAAGTGAAATCCACATGATTCACTTTCATAAATCGCGCAATCAGAGATGGCGTTGTCGTAATTCCTACTGCGTCACAAGTTTTCCGCTCTAAGTATCTTTCCAAGACATTTTTACAGTACTGTCAGAGTGATCACACGCTGCTTTTCTTTTCCCTTTTCAATTTCACAAGAGACACGGAAATTCTCACAATAATTGTTTACTATAAGCGGAACTAAGATTATTGAAGTGTCGGCAGTCACGTTTCTCTGAAAACATTTTTTTCAGAACCAAAAACGATTAAAACGAGAATGACTTGGATTCTTCTTTTCACGAAATTTATCTGCACAATTGAAGGTGTTGCAGGTGCAAATTCTGCTTGCTCACAGGTTTTATCACAATTTTCAGGACTTCTACTCAACGCATTTCTGTTCTATCTCGTCGCAATATCGAAAAGATCCTCAACAAGCGACCCTGTGTACAAACTGACATTTCATTATTTCACTAAAAATTCCAAGCACGTTTCAGATCGCTATTTCGATCTTTTCCGTTCACGGCTTCTCGCTGTGCCTGATCATCGCTGTCATGAATTATGTGAGTATTTGCTTTGTCAATGTCACAGTAGCTACTTGCTAGCCTTGGAGATGTCAGTCGACTTGTAGCCGGCGTCACATTGAAAAAAATACGAATTGGTGCATTTTTTTCAATATCAGGGCCACGTCTTTCGCGAGGGCACATTCATCGCAGTTGCTCTGGGTCCTATTGTTTCTTTCATTCCACTCCCTCTTCACAATCTCATTTTTCGAGTCGTTTTTTTTTATTATTTTGGTTATTTTCTGGATGATATCGTTAATTTAGTTAGTACTCATACTTGTCACTATGATGTGGACACTCGTTCCCGCAGCGAGCACGCTTCAGCTGATCACGCTATCGCATAGGTTGGTCCACTTTCTTTTCTTTGAAACACATCTGTTCCAGGCAGCATTGGGGCACGAAAAGGCGATTGTTCACCAGTCTTCTTTATCCATCCATGTGCATTGGCATGATAGCGGTGAGAACTATCCCATTTTCTTGTTTTTCTTATGTTGATCATGGAATAATCTCTGGAATATTATTGAAAACGATTATAGACCACAGTAGAAGAACTCATGCCTTCCCAAGCGTTCGAGGCAACAATGGTTCGAATCAGCCAGGAATTTTACTCTGTGAATGAATCGCTAATTACATATGGAGGAACGATGCGATATCCAGAGCAAAATGTGAGTCTGGGAGCGCATGAAAATAAAAACAAATTTTCAGTACAACCGCACACTCACCTACTTTGCTGTATTCTACGCGATTGTGCCCTACGCATTGACCTATGCTGCCTTGGGCATCTTGATCTACAAAGTAAGTTCTAATTTTACAGGATATTTGAAACCCACTATCCAATTCCAGATTCAACGTAGGCTCCGCGTGCCGGGAATTGCGGCAAGTGCTAGGACATTGAGCATGCAGCGCGCGTTCTTTGCCATGCAACTGCTGCAGGTAAGAATATGAAATATTATTGATTTTAAATTAGTTATGAAATAAATAATTATAACACAGCTCTTCTGAGAGATTGCATGAAATCGAGACCACCCATTTACAAACTGTTCAAAGTGCCCCGATCGGCCCCAAATTTTGAGGGTTCATGCACCTATGGTCTAGTAACACATTCCTGGCTTGGATAGGCCAAGGTACCAAAAACACCAAAAACCCGGCTCTTGTAAGTTTCAAACTTCAAAAAATCATAACTTTCTTCAAAGTTGAGCTAGAAACTTCTACAAAAGCGGAAAATGACCGTCTTGAA
>LS532022.1:175786-206056 GCA_900490775.1 Pristionchus maxplancki | reverse complement strand
TTTGGAGCGCCCTTCGTAAAATTGCATTTACCCCCTGGCATGGTGGAGTGTGCCACAGGGCATTGGGGGTTAGAGATACGGCTTCCTAAGGTCGATTTTCGGACTCTACATGAAAAAGTACCCCTAGGGCCATTTTTTCAGCCTAGGGTAAAAAATCGTTGTACGGCCCTATCTAAATTCTCTCAGATAGTCTCTGATAAATAGATCACTCACATGCCACGCGGCCAGTTTGCGACCGTAGGTTTTATGGGAGGTTTCATAGGTACTCAAATGGGTTGACGATGTGCACCGCTCTATTGACATCATGAACAGCGAGCAGATTGAACCTGGAAAAGGTTTGATTTCATCACAATGACGTTGTGGATTGTTTTCTGATGGATGAAATTGATTGGGAACGAGTCAGGAGCAAACTTCACTGCGGTCTCTCATCAGCTTGTAAGACAAGCAAACATTCGTGAGATTTTGTAACGCACCATAGATCCCAACACACTGCGGAAGTATCTTGACAAGACATTGGAAATCGTTGTTGACGAGATCTGCTGGAGTCCTGAAAATATGATTTTATATCTAGTCTCGAATTAGAAAATAACTCACCGCAAGTGGATCAGGCTGTAGGCAAGATGCGCATACTCAGCGATTACTGACACACATAGCAGGGACACCCATAGGAAGTGCCAGTCTAATAGAACGGTCAAGCTGCGATGAGCCACGAATTTCCTGAGAAAATATATTGATTTTCAGAGCCGAAAACCTGGAAATGAACCTGCGATTCAAATGCAGGGCTGTTAGAAGCACTAGAGCTATGCTTGCCAGACTGACGCGAACTAGGATCATCTGCGAAATTGAAGCTTAAATTTGGATTTTCAAAAAATATTGTAACTTACCACCCGCAGGTACCAACTTTCTGAGTAGAACAGAGCATCGGAGAGTATTTCGGGGCGCATGTATGACTGAGGAAGTGGAAACGCCGATAAACGCGAACGCTAGAAACCGTTCGCCGATGTAATCGTTAGACCGCTCGCACTGGTGTTGTGGGAAAATTCAATTGCTTCACTATAGAGAGCCAGTAAACAACGCAGTACTGGGAATGAGGCGAGTCAGACAGGAGAAGGATACGATAAGATACGATAAGATGGTCAGGTGAGCTGATCTAATCAAGCTGTTGACATTTTCGCTTCATCTTCTTTAGAGGGCAGTGTCTAGTTTATGACCTAACCTTTCAGAATAACAGAAAATTTCATTGACATTCAAACCGTAGATCTCTACGCTCAATCTTACAACAATAATATAATTTTTTTTTTCAAACTATTTTGAAAGTCTGGTTGTGCAAAAATCACGAAGAATGGTTCAGCTCACATGAGATAATGACTGTACAAGAAATTGTCTCGAGTTACAATGTGGGATTGTAGCTTTTCATCACTGAATTACTGGAAAAATATCAGTATTGTATTCGTAGGAGTTTTCCCCGTTTTCACCTTGACACATCTTGATCAATTTTATCAAACATAATGTTGCAAAGTTCTGTTGCACAAACAATGAGAAAGAATACAATAAGACTTTGCATACCACATAACCGCTGTGTGTTGGTAGTATCTGAATGAGTTCATTTTTCATGCTCATTAGTAACGAGTCATTAGTACCTACAAAACGTGATCAAACTAATTGAACAATTATTGTGTTTGTTCAACTTCCGGCTTCTGCATGACGTAATCTCTGAGATCCATTCCGTTTCTGCTTCCTTGATTCTCCCGAAATAGAGGCCGCGGGTTGAAATGAAGCCCGGCGAGAGGCGGGCGGGCTGCCAATCAGAAGCCGCGCAAGATTGATCAGTGTTGCGTCCGTGAGATTGTGGACGCAACGTCCTACTTTTCCTACTTTCACTCGCGTTTAAAAGCCGCGTTGTCGAGAAACCAATCAATTGTTTCCCAGCGCGCTCTCAACATCATTTCTACATCAGATGCCGCCCAGATGGGTTCTTTTCCTCCTCGCTGTCGTGACTATGAGCCGAGCGCAGAGCGTGAGTGACGTGAGTAATGCGCCTGGTCTTGAAGGTGATCAATTTTCAGACAATCCAAGTCGGCCTGTTCTGCTCCAAAAATGACACCGCACTCACACCCTATACTGGCTTCAGCAAGGTAAGCTCAAATTTCGAAATACGTCTCTTCACTCCGCACACTCTCTCGTAGCTCGACTGGCCGAGAGAGGGTTGCGTGTTTGCGATTGAACAGACGCCGAACCGGCGTCTATCTCTATGTGATTTTGATTATTTTATCATAATTATTATATTTTTAGGTAGCTGCGGCCGTGATGGTCGCCTGGAAGCGCATACAGCAAGAAAAGCTCATGCCGGAGTTTAATGATATCAAGTTCGTATTTTTATTGGTCCACGAAACGAGATTGTTCCTATTTTGATGATAATTTTGAGCATCACTTGGCGCTTCGACGAGTGCGTCGACGCGGCCGCTGCTCGCTACATGGTCGATTTCGTCACTGCTAGACCAAAGTTCGACGTCGTACTCGGTCCGCCCTGCAGCAATGGTGAGACGAATGACGATTCGCGCACAAAAACCTCTCGATCTCTCATTTCGCAATGATCTCTCTCGCCGGTCAGACGGAGCGAGAGAGCATTGCGAAACGAGAGATCGAGAAATGTTTGGCACATCCCTGATTCCATGCCTGCTGATTCTGCTGGAGTATTCCGTTGCCTGCCGATAGGCAAAGCGATGACTTGACTTGCGCCTGCTACAAGTTCCCTCGCGGCCCTGAAATGGCATGCGCTCGTTAGATTGATTTGTTTGGTCATCATATTTTTGGACGTACAATGAAGCATGAGGCGAGAGAGTGTGCAAAATGAAGAGACGATTCCCAGTATTTCGCACTCAGCCCTGGCAATGACCGGCACGATGGCCAAGTACTACGACTTCCCGCTCTTCTACTACGGGCCGATCTTCGACAACCTCGTGTCGGCCAGGGCCGACTTCCCGTCGACGACGGCGATGAGTAGCAGCGCGCGACCGTGCGTTTGCCATTCTCCTGATTTTGAGGCTCTGTCTGTGTGGGAGATTTGCACAATTTAAAAAAAATTCAATAACATTCATTGCAGGCAGACGCAAGCAGTTCTCTCCATCCTTCAGCGCTACAACTGGACGGACGTCGTCTTCATCTACGCCATCGAACTGGATTCGAGAATCTCGAGATGCCGATTCACGTCCATCGAGCTGCAGGCGAGCATCTTCTTTATATTGTGAAATGTGTCCCTGCTTATCCTCATTCTCTAGTGAGTTTAATTAGACTAGGAGGTTCGGAATGAGAGGGAGGCGAAATCCTAATTCATTGTTCGCCTCTCCTCATTCCGACCCCTCTAGTCGAATCATCTGATTTGAGAATGCGACTACGCAGAGACACATTTCACAGCACTACCGTTACCGGCGCTCCTAGTATTGCCCATAGCGACTGTACAATTGCGTGAATGATGACGATATGTTGCAGAACGTGATCGCCCCGGTCCCCACAATCAACGTCGTCCAGACGACCGGCGTCGAGGCTCCGACCAAAGCGAAGCTGCAGGAGGCACTGAGGGCAGCGAAGCAAGTGTCCCGAGGTATGTTTCATCTCCAAATTGTGTTTCTTCTTCAAAAAGTGCAAAATATGGTCAATCTCAGTGGTGGTGACGTGCTTCGAGAACCGGATCACGCGTCGCAATTTCCTGCTCGGCATCAAGGATGAGGGCATGCACACTGCCGACTTCGTGTACATCATGATCGAGAACAGGAGAGTCGGCTTCGGAACGGCTGCGAATAATGGTACTAAACTCTGTTTGGATGCTATGAACAACGATCGGAATGACCGAGCTACCGCTTCTTATAACCTGGCTTGATGACTGATATGCCCTCATAGCGCAATATTCGTTGCAGACCTAATCTGGACCACCGGCCTTCCCACGAATGATGGGAGGGACGACGACGCGAAGGCGGCGGCGAGAAGGGTCTTCTACGTGAGTTTGTACCCCGTCAGCGCCAGCTGGTGATTCTTTTCGTATTACTCAGTGAGCTCAACATTACTTGTAGTTGGACAACCAACCCTACAACGACTCGGTTGCCTTCGCTAAGGACGTCACGGCGGCCTTTCAATTGCCTCCGTTCAACTGCTCCGACTGCTTCGTCAATGATACCGTTAGTTTCTTTTGTTAGTTTGTTTTCGAAATGCGGTGCAAACAGTGCGACGAACGTTGATATATGAGCATGATTTCAGCTCTCGCGCGCCTACGAACTCTACGATACGTTCTACCTCTACGCTGTTGCGAGGAGCAAAGCGAGAGCGTTTGTTCACTTTTATTCTCGAGGAATAATGAAAATGCAATTTAAAGACGAAATCTTGCAGCGCGAATCCTACTAACCCCGACTACACGGGCGACAGTCTCTCGTACTTCTCGCAGGGCGAAATACAGGGTAAATTAGACAAAAAATGAGCTGTAATTAACATAGTTCAGGTCAAACGGGTCGCGTCGTCATCACGAAGAACGGCACGCGCGATCCCGTCTACTGGATGTACATGCTCAATGACAGGGACCTGTCCATGCCGATCTACCGATTTGAGAATCTTTTCGAGCCTAATAACTCGGTGAGCAACGACTGTCTCATTTTTTCGTGTTTTCGTCGTTTTTAGTGGATTTCTGTCAAGTTTTAGTAATATTATTGACAAAATCCGTTCAGATAGTAACGCAACTCGCCACGGACTCTGTCATCTGGTCGACGCGAGGCGGCGCGAAGCCCCTGAACAAGCCGGTGTGCGGCTTCAGCAATGACGAGTGCCCGGGGACGCTATTGCAGACGGTGAATTGATTGAAATCCTTGGAATGGTAGCAAATTAAGGGGAAGTAATGGAAATTTTTTGGAAAAAAGTAATGGAAACTTGAAAAGATCACCAAATAACACAAAAAGGCGCAGAATGTATGTCTTTCAGTACCTGGGCGCATTCATCGGTGGTATTGCGGGCATCGTCGTGCTAATCGCGATAATCATCATTGCCATCTGTTTGGTGTATAGGCGAGTGCTCATTTTTGTCCTTATTATTTTAGACTAATTTTAGAACTTACAGGACAAAGGTATTAATTTCAGGTCGAGAAAGCAAGCCGAAGCGGCGCTCGATCGCCAATGGCAGATCGGGTTTGGATCTCTAGTAAAACCGGCTCAGAAATCCGTCACGAGCAGTGTTTTCTCCCTGCAGTCGTCGGGGACGGGACCGTCCAGGACGACGCTTGAGTCGAAGAAGGCGAGAATTCATGCGTATTTGGAAATACTTCTTTATTTTTACTCATCTCTCATCTGTCTTTCCATGTAATGCAGATGTTATGCGGAACAATTTATCAATTTCGAAATTGAAACGAAAATGCCCAGGAAACGGAGTTGCACGCGTTCTACTTCCTCAACGGCGACGCCGTCGTGGCGAGGAAGCACCAGATGCGCTTCACGATGAATAGGGAGGAGTTCGTCCAGATGCGACAAGTACCTCATCTATTTCTACCTCGAATCTCAGAAAAATCATTTTAGAAAAATGCTGTGAGAGTCTGGTAAAAACTAAAACAATCAGCGCATAATTTAGTTATTTTATTGGGTTTGTTCAGCTCCGCTCGCTCGAGCACGACAACGTGTGCAAGTTCATTGGAGTAGTAGCGGACGGGCCGCAGTTCATGACGATCTGGCGATACTGCTCGAGGGGATCACTGGAGGTCAATTCTTTATACCATTTTCGATCCTGTTTCCCGATTATTCAAGTACTCCTTCACAATCACGAATTTCCCCTATTTTTCACAAAAACAGGATTGTCCAGATTGCATTTCTTCATTTCGCACACAATCTCACCTGTCAATCGGGCAAGAGAGCGTGTGAAATGAAGAGACGGGGTCTGAATTTCGAAATACACCTCCAGGACGTGATCATCAACGGGTCCCTGCAGATGGACGCCTTCTTCAAGTTCAGCATCATCCGAGAGATTGCCGAGGTCTCTTTCTTTTGTCCATTCAAGTGTTTTTCCTCGGGGCCCGAACTCAAGAACTGAATGCCCACTTCAGAAATATTACAATTTCTATCTCAGGATTGCACGTTCCTTCCTAGTAGCACAAAGTAGTCGGATAGTGCTCAGTTCCCATTCCGAATAGCAACTCGGAAGCAGAGAACCTAGAAAGTCCCTAGAACAGATCTGGAATACATGTTGGGGGCCCCTTCAGCAAATCCAACCCACAGCTCTATTTCCCGATTCCAGGGCCTCTCCTACCTGCACCACTCGTCACTCGGCGCACACGGCTACCTGTCCTCCTCCACGTGTCTCATTGACGAGCGGTGGCAGGTCAAGGTGAGTGGCGACTTTGAGAAGTGAAAGAGAGGAAGTAGTTTCCTATGCTGACTTGACACTCGGATACACAGAAACCTTCCCTATGACAGAGAACAACGGGGGAAACAGAGTAAGTAAATAGTATGACGAGTAGGAAAGAGAGTCTCTCCATTCTCAGTGTTCTTTTCCGCGGATAGAGGATTGCCCAATGCTCCTCAGAATTATATTTTCTCGGAGCCACTGAAGCCTCATGAAAAGGAGGGTTCCCCCTCTAACCCAGGCTCTCGCCTCCATAAAAATACTTGCAATTATCATAGCAGTCCTTCCCTGTGGGAAGAAGAAGAACAAATAGTAAAGGGCAAAGAACACAATTTCTTTTCAGATCACTTTCGTCGGATGTGAATTCATCAAAAAGGCTGAGAAGAAATTCCAGAAAGGTAGGAAAATAGCCGTCTCTCTATTTCGTGCTCTTTCTCGTCAGTCAGAGAAGCGAAAGAGCACGGGAAAGTGAGAATGCATTTCGCTTGGGACATTTCCTACCCAGATACTGCATCAAAAGAAAAGAGGAAATAACAGCGACCCGTATCATGAACTGTAGTGACGAATCGCGCATCCGTCAACATACTTTGCTTGCTTCTCTTTTCTTGGCAAGGATGTGTCGTATCCGACTCTGAGAGCCGTGTAATTCCAGTGCTATTGTGGACGGCACCCGAACTCATCAGAGACCAAGAAGGAGCGTACGCCTCCAAGGTTGCTATTTTCGAACGAGTTCTTGAAAATTTAACGGAACCTGGACGAAAGTGCGAATCCCACGCATTCTTCTTAAAATTGTCTTGATGATTCAGCACTGTCAAGACGCCAGGAAATATGCCGAAGTACCAAGAAATAGCCTTTTCAGCCCGGAGACATCTACTCGTTTGCGATAATTTGCTCCGAAATCGCGACGAGGAGCTCCGCTTGGGACATCGAGAATGGCGAGATTGATGTGGAAGGTAATGTGGAAAAAGGTCTCAATCTCCTCATTCATAAAATCTCCCGACCGATTGTTTAGAAAATATACGGAATCAAGATAACCCCCAATTGCTCACTCACGCGCTCCCCCAATTTCCTTGTTTACCCCGCGCGAAAATAAATTGCTCATCAATCTCCGGTGCCCTGTTATTCACCCTCATTTCTCCGCACTTTATAGATTGCAGTATGTGTCGAGCTGTCTGGAGAGCGGAGACCGCTTAAGGAACTTAGAGGATACGCCCAGAAAAGCTCATACCGAGGAATGAATGCGTGAAGAAATTGTGTTCCTTTACGCTATACACAGAACCCAAAATGCACCCGGCGCATTTCTTGTTGCTTCCCATGCTGTTTACTAAGCAATTTTTACCAATAATTAAAGTCTGGTAGAAAAACTGAGAAGCCCGTGAAATTTCTTTTATTTGCAGAGCTCGTGTATCAAATCAAAAGAGGCGGCTCGAATCCGGTCAGGCCAGCAATTGACACGGATGAGCACGACCTGAATCCGGCCATGGTAATGCCGTCAGAGCCGGATTTTCCGGAACCTACAACCCGGCTTTACAGTTGCTACTCATCAAGGACTGCTGGGCGGAGGACCCAACCAGAAGGCCGAACGCCGACCAAGTGCTCACGCTCATTCGAGCAATGAATACTGGCAGGCGAGCTGTCTCATAAATTATTTTTCTATCATGCTCAACGCTTGTTGCTTCTTGTTCTGATGAAATCTGATCAAAAAGCTCTAAATAAATTGCAGATCCGCCAATTTGATGGATCATGTGTTCAACGTACTGGAAAAGCATGCCTCACATCTGGAAGAGGAGGTGAATAACTACAATTTCGCTCCGCAATCAAAGGAGTCTTGCAATTAGACGGATATTGTAGTGTACAGCTGTACAACGATCCGTCATCAGAATGCCTTTATTTATCTTGAAGGAGCGTCATTTGCAGGTCGGCGAACGAATGAAGGAGCTGATCGAGGAGAAGAAGAAGAGCGACATTCTGCTGTACAGAATGCTGCCAAAGTGAGGTTTTGGGGGAGAAAAAGGCATGCGAAGGTCAGAAAATATGGGAAAAGAGCGAGTTCGAGATTCTGATGAATTATTCACACAACACGAGAGGGATGAATACTGAGGAGAGAATTAGCAATTCAGAGGTTGGAAATAACATGAAACATGGCATAAATCATCGCCACAACGCGCTGAGGTCATCCTCTAGCCGCTTCCCGTTGCACTGGTCCAGACAGCGGAGACAAGCCTGCGTGGCGCCCTCGTAGCCCATCATGTAGTCTGCAGGGGAGCACTCACGAACCGTTGAGGTCATGCACCTGATAACGCTTTTTCTTGATACTTCTCATAGAGAATTCACCGCAATTTACCCGATTTTATCGACAAATACCATCATGCGTGTTCACACTTTTGCGTTAACAAGCACCCGATTGTTCGAAATCAGGGGCCCCTTCCTAGGCCCACGCTCAAACTCTGCCCAACTTGTGCGGAATAGTACCCGGAAAACGCAAACATCTGTAGCAACTCGCGAATACGAAGTAAATAACACTTTCAAGGGACCGAGTGGGCTAATTTGCGCCTGCTTCATGGGCACATCGACAATAAGCAGTAATTTGAGGCTGAACCTGGAAATCCCTGACTTTCGGAGGCAAACATGTAGACGTTTCGTGAAAATTCCAAGATCAGCAGAGTGGATCAGAAACCAGAAAGTTACCGGACAAAAATAGCGGCTCACCTTCTCTCGCAAAGGTCCGGTCCGTCTTGTACGGTCACTCGTCCATCCGACATCAAAATCGTCGAAAAGGCAACGAAAAGCAAGAAGACGCACCGAGAATCCATGCGCAGCTCACACGAGACTGAACCCCTCCCTTTCCCCACCCGCCTTAGTAATTCGATTCCCGCAAAGGCGTCTTCCCCTCGCCGAAATTCCCTCGAGGACTCATTGTGCGACTCGCTGGCTCTCACTCGGTACAACGTTTATCCTTTCGTCTCTTTAGATGGGGGGGGGCCTTGGAGGAACAATGAAACTCTGGCTGGGGCTAAGCAGAAGGGATTAGCGTCCCCAGACGCCTCTTCCTAGCCCGTTGCAGTTGTTGAGGCAGTTGGCGCACGACTTGTTGGTCTTGATGACACGGATTTCGCCGTTGCGAGTCGGGTAGTACGGACAGCGACGCAGGCGGACGCAGCTGCAATGCAATCATCAGGAATGGTCTGTGTCTCTCAGTTTAACGCGATCTCTCGCTAGAGAAAGTGAGGGTGCTTTTCGAAAGACTTCGAATTCACCACTCGTGATACTTTTAGGTGAATTTCCCATTGAAATACGTCACTTATGATAAGCTGAGATTATTTATCTGTATTTTTACGATTCGAAATTTCAATCTCACTTCGCGCGTCGTGGGAAACAAGTCTCTGGGAGTATAGACAGATGCTATTTTCGATGTTTGATTTTGATCGTTTGGTAAGCCGAAATGGTAGCCAAAACTTCGATGCCTGTTAGTTTTTACGGTAATTTAGCAGTTCGCAAGCTACGTCACTGGGCAGATATAGAAATGAGCAGCACTTATCCTAGCAATAATTACAGCGCTCCTGCAAGAGTATGCTCACTTCCCTATTTCATTTTCATTTCATTCTGGTCCAACAATTCTTGGAATACTAGGCTTCAATTCGGCCAGGGGTAATAATGAGCGAAATCTCAAGTGGCGGCAATCTATTGTCCGAATTCGTCAGTTGGAAGCTGTTTTTCTCTCCAAGACGGGCAAAAAATCACGAAATTGAGGGAGTAGTATTCGTACAGCACTTATCGATTAGGAAAACATTCCTATGCACAATCAATAGCAAGAAAAATATAATAATCGTGCCCCAGTACGAAAAGAGGTCTTCAAAAGTCATGAGTTTGATTGAGGCTACAGCATGGAATCACACGGTGGCACCTATACACAAAAAAACAAAACCTTCAGGCTTTAGGCTTGTAGATGGCTTGAACACAAAAAATAGAACATGCTTTTGGGAAATTGACATAGCGGAAATTGTTCTCACCTCGCTTCACATCTCGAAGCACTGACTGCACTGAGGAAGAGCACGAGAAGCATTAGCACGTTGAGAACCCTCATCGTCGTTATTCGTGCAGCGACCGACTCACTAATATGAAGAAATCAGACGGCCTCGAGCCTTCAGGGGGCGGGATCTCGGAGCGTAGTGAGTGGGGGAATAGCGCACCTTTACTGGCGTTTTTGCTCCCGCTCTTTTCGCGAGGCCCGAGGCTCCGCCCCCTTTGAGCTCTCCCGCTGAACTTTACCTTCGCCGCTCATTTCCTCGCTATTCAATGGCCCGTCACATGAAGACCAGGCCAAAATAGGCCGGGAATGATGTATGGAAGTAGCGAAAGGAGGAGCGAGAGACCCCCTCATTTCGCACTGGAAAGGGTCGAGAACCTTTCAGCGAGATGAGATGAAAACTTCCGCGAAAGTGTGGCATACGTGAGTATGCTATTTACTGTATTTGGGGATGAGTTGAGCCCACATGCGACACGGAAAATAAAGGAAAACATAAAGGAAAACCGTTCAAGCATGCAATGCAACCGTAATGAGCTCCTCATCATATTTTCTGGCAACATAAAGGCAGCCCATAACTACTAGCCAGCGTAAACCATGTTTGGGGTCTAAAATAGCCCGCAAAAATCACATTTTCAGGCAAGTCGCTGACAGGCTGAAGTTCGGGCAATCAGTCGAGCCGGAGACCTTCGAATGCGTTACGATCTTCTTCTCGGATGTGGTTTCATTTACGACACTAGCGGCGAGAAGTACCCCTATTCAGGTATGATAGTAAAGCTCGATACTCTATCGCCAGTCGAGTTAGGACTCTTTAGATTAATTAGAATTAGTGCAGCTGTTCCGTATCATCTCGATGCCATATTTACCCACTCAAAACGAGGAAGTGCATTGTATTTCGTTAGGAAATCTTAGATTTGTCCAAAGGACTTTTGATGTGATTTCATGAAAATAGCCATAGGACACTCACAATAGCTTCCACTATTAGTGCTGCCACAATTTGGCATGACCTTCAGAATGCGAATGACCGTGGATATTCCGAATCGCGCTTGTGCATTCACTCATAGATCCAGGCAATGAGCAAAATAGGGATGATGAACAATGAATCTTCGCACGGCATTACGTCGTGAATTGAATGGGAAGAATGGGTGCGATCCGAATGAATGAATTGTTCAAATTAGCCGCAATTGAAACGATTTTAGGTCGTAGATCTGCTCAACAACCTCTACACCACCTTCGACTCGATTATTGATGAACACGATGTGTACAAGGTATGTGAATCTGCACTGTTTAGCCATTGTGTGTTTTCATCAACACGTATCAACAACAACAGCAATAACAAATCTGTCGTCATTCTAGGTGGAGACAATCGGCGATGGCTACTTGTGCGTGTCTGGACTGCCCCGTCGCAACGGAAACGAGCATGCGAAAGAGATTGCAGAGATGAGCAAGGAGTTGCTCGAGGCGAGTTATTGTTGTTGTTGTTTTTAATTTGTTTTTGTTATTGTTATTGTTTTTGTCAGGCAATCAAGAAGTTCCGCGTGCCGCACCTTCCCAAGGAGAAGATTCAGATCCGAGTGGGCAACCACACAGGCGAGTGAATTACTGGGATAATGAGAAATTTGTTGATGGTTGTTTCCGGAACAGAGGCAGATTAGGGAATGCGATGTGTGAAGCTACAATCTTTGTTTTCGCCATTGTTTCTCGGTGCGTATTGCCTACAATCCAGAATAGGTATCCTACTCGTATTCTTGAGTAAATGATCAGTGATGTGTGTACTGAACTGCGTCATTAGCCATGTCGTCCTTGGAATTGTATTGCAGCTACGACAGTAATTCATAGGAAAACCTCAACGAGCGGACGAAAACACTGAGCCTTAGTGTAGATCAGCCTGAATCGACATGCGATTTGTATCCAAAAAAAGGTATGCCGCTGATTGCGCAATCACTAGATGGTTTCTGGTGCGTTAGTGTTCGGTGCACGCGCTTCCAGGAACATCACATCCTGTATGACTCTGAACTCCTTGATTCGTAGCCTCAGAGTGAAAATACCACGAAAAATCATCAACACATCCACACCAGCAACCAAGCAACGGAAATTGGCAGGAAAACACTACCAAAAGGATGCGCGCGTGAGCTAAATCGGGAATTTGCCACTGACGAAATGCTGATTGGTCACTAGTTCCTCGTTGTGACTCGAATTAGCGCAGGTTGCGTGGGAACCGTGAAAATAGACCTAGCAGTAGGTGCGCCACGTAATCGCTTCCGATTCCAAGATCATTCCGCACCTGAGTGGGGAGCTTACTGTGCGAGAATTGACGAAATTGCTTCCGGGCTCACGTAACGGTTTGGGACAGCTGCCCAAGTCTTTCTGGAAGATTGAAGGTCGGGGTTCATTTTGCATAAGAAACTATTCGAAAATCAAATTCTCTCGATATCCTCAACCTATCTATGCAGGCCCGTGCATAACCGGCGTAGTGGGCATCACGATGCCTCGCTACTGCCTCTTCGGCGACTCGGTCAACACCGCCGCGAGGATGGAGAGCAACGGGAAACGTGAGCAAATTTCTAGCACTCTCTCACTTTCACGCGCTCTCTCGCACTGTCTGACCACAGCTAGAGAGCGGGACGTAGAAAGAATGAGCAACGTGACAAAAGCGATGTTTCGATTGTCGCGTTTTTTCGCTCTGCGTGACCATTGAGAGCGCCCTCGGAATAGATGCATTGCGAGGCAACGTGAGACGCATATTTGTGACGTCCCGAGCGCAGTATCGCCTTGCAGTCTTTGGCGGCTATTGAAAGACGGAAATTGTTCCGCGTTTTGGCAGTATCTGAAAAGAAATTCTGTAGAAACAACTGAAAATGTAATGGAAAAGTGTATTCCATATTCCGAGCTTTTCGTTTTGCAGCGATGAGAATTCACATCTCGGCGGCGACGAACGACTTTCTGACGCGGGTGATCGGCGGATATCGAACGGAACCCCGCGGCGAAGTGCTCGTAAAGGTGAATGTTTGTTTGTTCGGATTGAGATGTGATGGGGGCGACTGGATGGCGAATTAGGCCTTGTGAATGTGTCTGGCCGCAAGATACTAATGAATATTTCGGAAGTACTTTTCACGGAGTTGTAATGAAATCTCCCACGCCTTGCATTCTACACCAACGAAACATGAACTTATAAAGGATAACGATTAGGAATTGTGAAAAAATGCACGAGTGGCTTGCTTCTTTGTATTCACACGTTCAAACAATGCATAATTGGCTCATAATAGGCTCAAAGTGCAGGGTAGAAGCGGGGGACCAGTGTGGAAAAATCCAATCATTGCAGGGCACCGGTTCAATGGAGACCTTCTGGTTGCTGACTGACGATGAGATTGCGGAGAGAGATCGGACGCAGAGCTTCGATTACAATTGACACCTAATACTCAATAAACAAAGTATTTTTATGCTCACTTTACTCGATATTACGCAGTGAAAAATGGTTTACAAAGTAGCACAAAACCAAGTATCAGACTCGATGTTGGATGCTTTCATCTAGATGCAGCCTCGCGTTGGCCATCAATTCGTCCCTGGACAGATAGCATCCGCACATGAGTCGATATCCCTGCAGCGAGATATTTCATCATCTTTTAAGAACTCGTGTTTTACAACATTTTATGTTTGACCCCTGACAAACATAAAATGTTGTGAAGGGCTCTATAATGATACACCCTTCACACTCATCATTTTGAATGCCAGTGTCACAAAGAAAGGCGTGTTACCGAGAAGGCAGTTCGCGCATGCAGAAGCCGGAAATTGTCGAAGAAGATGACCTGCAAGTCAATCTGTTCGCGCTAGTTCGACGTAAATTATTGACCGTGCCAGGCTTGAGCAACACCTTAAGCGCCTCAGTCGTATCGTTGCAGATTAGAGAGAACGCCTGGAATAATGCAGCTCTGCTTTACCAATACGATGCGTTTTGATGCAAAAACGACCTCGTACGCATCGTAAAACGCGGTCACGTCATTCGGATTTGCCATTCCGCGTCCTCCATTAAGCGAGGACAATCGAAGAGGCGCACGCTTTTCCGGATTGAACCTGCATCGTGGCACGAATTAGGGCGTTCTTCTACCACCAGCTCACCGAATCTGCGCGTAATCGCCATCCGCGTTCAGTTCGATCACAGGTTTGCCCCTCACCCTTGCGCTCAGCGGGTTGCTTCCTGACGTTTGCTTCGTCAGTCATCAATGATCTGGAGGAATGGTCTGACTATCTCACTTTAACATGCTCTCTCGTTTCTCTGACTGACAAGAGAGCATTGCGAAATGAGAGAGTCAGACGATTGCTCATGATCTGTGCTGACGCCTACCCGCCATGCGGTACTCGTAATCAATAGGCGTCTCGGTGAGTATGCGAAATGCGGACGGGTGCTGGAAAGCGGGCGTTGTGATCTTTGATCTTCCGAAGACGCGAATACCTCACTCTTCAGCCGTTCCGCGGCTGCAAACGCGTCGAAGAACAGCGTCTCGCCTCCTACGGTTGCAGGGTGCAAGCAGTGGAACAGCTGGAACCCATATTTTCAAAAACTCGAAAAAATTGGAACCTATACCATCACTCCGGGCGTTTGCAGGTGATAGGAGAAATCGGTGTGTGGCGGAACCTCACCATTGGTAAACTCCTGATCTACCAAGTAACCGTCCTGAGATATTTTATGCTTGGTCAATGATCGAATACTGGTGAACATGACGAAATGTTGAGCGCTAATTGCAGATGAATTCTGTGCCGGTCGAGTAAAAAACAAACTGTGCCGAGGCTCTCGTTTTTGATGGTCCAAATATCACCGTAGAAGGTTTGCTGCAATGGCGCGAGCTCGGAAGCGAATCTGAAATATTAAACGCACTCTATTCATTTTTAAATAAAAAAAACAATTACCGTTTCGTTTCTTCGACAGTTCCTTCGATGCCATGCACTGCGACGATGCCAAATCGCACAAAGTTCCGCGCAAATTCGGCAAAGGAAAAGCTTGACCTAAATCCGAAACCGTGACAAATAACGAAAGCTATGCACCTCTCGAGCGTTGGAATGGACTGAAGCTCCCAGCCCTTCCACAGAGTGCGGGGGCTGTGTTGATCCTGCGTTCCCCCTCTTTCTCGTGTTGTATTTTGGTTCGGGTACCGGTTTGATCAGCAATTGGAGTAGCCGTTTGGAATCGAACACCGACTTTCCACCGTCGTCCCAGTCTATCGATAAATGCGCACCATCAAAGGTCAGGCCGCTTCTAAACGAGCTCTAGCTGAAATAGCTACGATATTACATACCTATCCGAAATTCGCGCACTTTTCGCAATTTTGGCTACCGAAAATGCACGATGATTGGTTGTGTGATCCGTGCCGCGAGTGCGACTGAAAAATGGATATTTCGAAATAAAAATTTGAGCACAGCTCACAAATGGCTTACCTACAGTTGTCTCTGAACCAGACAAGTGGAACATTCAGTCTAGTGGATTTATCGCCTGAAAGACCCACGCCTTACTTCGCTAAAAATTGTAACCAACCATCGTTCACGTCAATGGAGATACATTTTCCTGCTTTTGGGTGCACCATAAGCTCCACTGCTGAGATGAAGGACGGAATACGCGTTGCGCTAGGAGTGATGCGGCTGAGCATTTGGGGAGAAGTGGTTGTTTGTGTCGACGTTTTCAATCGTCCCATCAAATTTTATATACAAGAATGCGGTTCATTACACCCTATCTGATCTCTGACTGTCTCTCCCCATTGTTATCAGTTGGTGATCATCGAGTGATATGTGTACTCGCACGCCAACAACATGAATGAAATGAATTGTGCCATGAAGGATCATATGAAGGAACATAATTATCAACTCGATATTACGCAACGAAAAACGGTTTGCAAGCAATCGTAGATGAAAAACAGATATCAGACTCGACTTTGGATGTCTTCGTCTAAATGCAACCTCGCTTTGGCCATCAATTCGTCTCGCAATAGGTAGCATCCGCATATCAGGCGAAATCCCTGCATATTTGAGCATAATCAATCAAAATTTACAATAAAAAATACCGAAAAGGCGGTTCGAGCGTGCAGAATACGGAAATTGTCGAAGAAGACAGCCTGGAAATGTGTCCGATTCGTGATTTTCGAGAAAATAGCTCAGACCGTGCCGGGCTCGAGTGGCAATTTGACTCCATAGCCGAATCGTTGGAGCAAATGCGAGAAAAGGCCTACAACTTGGTTTTCATGGGAGTATTCCACACAAAAACCTCGTATGCGTCGTAAAATGCGGTGACATCCTCCGGTTGTTCGAATCCGCGTCCGGCGTTTAGTGAGGACAGTCGAAGGGGCGCACGCTTTTCCGAACTGAATCTGCATCGGGAAACCATTTTGGACTCTCCAAATTTGAGCGCCAAAAAATATTTAGACCTCTTACCGAATTTGCACGTAATCGCCACTTCGATCACAGGTTTGCCCGACAGCCTTGCGAACTGCGGGATCTTGCCTGATTATTGCTTGGTTTTTATTGATCGACGTTGACCTATACCCTTCACGCTGTACTCATAGTCTATTGGCGTCTCTGTAAGTATGCGATATGCAGTCGGGTGCTGGAAATAGAGATGAACTTTGATCTTTCCATGACAGAAACCTCGTTCTTCAGCTTTTCCGCTGCTGCAAAAGCATCGATGAAGATCGATTCTCCTCCTTTGTCGGCGGGTTTCAAACAGTGGAACACCGATAATCGATAATCAGATCATCTAAAAAATCGTAGCCCATACCATTACTCCCGGCGTTTGTCGGTAATACGACAAATCAGTATGCGGTGTGATCTCAGCATTGGTGAACTCCTGATCTGCTAAGTAGCCATCCTGGGAAGAGAGCGTATGTAAATGTCCATTAAAGAGATATATAAGATATGTCGGAATATATAAGTAGCTAATCTGTCTGAATTCTGAAAACCTCACCGTGATGACTTGTAAGAACCTTTCTTTAAGCGGAAATCACAAAAGCGCTTTCTGCTAGCGCAGCATACCTTGCCGACGGAGCCATTGCGAATGGTCCACAGATCATCGTAGAAGGTGCCATGGATGGGCGCGATCTCAGTGGCTAATCTGAAAAAATACACACTCGAAGCCATCAAAAACCCGCGGCGCTCCTAGACTTCCCTGGGTACGAGTTTTAGAGTAGGGTTGTCAAAATGAAGAGATTGAGTACGAATGAAGAGGCCATTTCTCCCCTCTCATTCCCCCTCTTCATTGAAGAGGGCGCGGCCTAGCGAGCTCTTCAATGAAGAGGTGTTCAAAATAATGGGTCTAACTCGAATGTAAATGGATATTTTCATTTCAAATTTTAGGTCAACCTCCAGTAAGTTGTTAGGCGGTGCGTGATCGCAAATTTATATATCACAGACTCTCCAGAGCTATCTATTGGCTGATTCTCGGTAACTTAAACCTCCACGATACGATTTTGTCAATCTAAATCAATGATCTTTTGAGAATAATCAATGAACTTTTGTTTAGTTGCAACATTTTAAGTATCAGAGACTTCTCAATGTCAAATCTACGCTGTAGAAAATGCATTTAAATCATGGGAGACACCAAACTCTGATTGTCAGTCAATCGTTGCTCAAAGGATTCAAAAATGATTGAAAAAGGCGCAATATGGCAAACCATGACTTATGGAAGCCTACTCTAAAGTTCCAAGTAGAAAGATCAATTACAATTCGAGTTAGAGCCATTTTGCGAATAACCTCTTCATTGAAGAGCTCGCCCCTCTTCATTGAAGAGGTGACCGCGCGGCCCCCTCTTCAATGAAGAATGACGCCGATCCCCTCGCTAGGGGAGAGAGGGAATGAAGTCTTCATATCTCCTCTTCATTTTGACAACCCTATTTTAGAGATTCGGGAAAGAGCAGGAGTGCTCAAAAGCCAAGCAATCATTGCCTTTTCGTCTCTTCAAGGCTGCTTTCGATGCCGCGAACAGCGACGATGCCGAACTGTACAAACTTGCGAGCAAATTCGGCGAAAGAAAAGTTTGATCTGAAACGAAATTGTGATCATCATCGACCAGCGATGTTTACCGTTCGACCGTTGGAAGCGACTCAAAATCACAGCCCTGCCACAGAGTGTGAGGACTTTGTTGTCGTCCCTTAATTTTTCTGGTTTTTATTTTTTTATTTTAGTAATTATTTAAATTGTACGATACCTGTTTGTCCAGCAACTTTATTAGCTGTTCCGACTCGAACACCGACGTGGCGCCGTCATCCCAGTGCATGCACAAGCGCATTCCATCAAACGTGAGGGCTCTTCTGAACTGATTTTTTTCAAAATAGGCATGACACTGGTGCAAACCGATGCGAGATGCGCGCTCGGTCCACGATTTCGGCTGTTTGAAGTGTGCTCGCGTGGTCGGTTCCTCGAGTAATGCTATAGAACAATGACGATGAAATGCACGCGTTCGCTACTTACCGACAATTGTCCCTGAACCAGACAAGTGGAACTTGCAAATAGGTGACCTTCGCTCCTGAAAGATTCATTTTTGGGTGAGCACAGCGTTGGCGCCAACCATTATTGATGTCTATCGCGACGCATGCGCCCGCTTTCGGGTGCAGCACAAGGCCAATTGCGGAGATAACCGTGGAAGTGCGCGTTGGTCTGGGAGCGACACGACTGAGCATTTGACGAGATTGCTACAAAATACACTATTAGAATACACTGTCAGCTGTGAAAGGAAACTGTTGGTGTATGGTGTCAATAAACCCCTTCATTTTATACCATTCGGGCTGATCGTTCGCCATTGTTTTCTGGTGCTGATAAGGTTCGATGAGTGGTGCGCTAAGGATCGGTTGTTGATACACGTTTCAACACTATCGCCGTTCCACATAAAAACATGAGTCACGTGAACACGATATCGGTGCTCAATAGACGTAGAAATTTATAAATAAACGAATATTTTTTGTTCTATTATATTCTTAATAAAATACATTATCGACATAACATCAGTATCAACGAATAGATAACTTGATTACTCCCGACAGAATCAAAACTCTTTACGAAATAATCGCCTTATTTCACTTGTTATCGAGGCTTCGTAACTTCAACATTTCGTCGATGTATCTTTTGCCTCCACACCTTTTATGACGCATCCGCAGAGAATAACTAAGGACAAACTCCTGGTGTAAATTCACTATGATCGAGCAGACCTGTACTGATTCCAAAGGCTAGCATGATCACGAAATGCATGTGTACTGATATCAATGGAGACGCAAACATGATCACTGCGGCTACGAAAGTCTTCAAAAAGTAGCCTTTTTAGACTTAGTCTTGCACATCAAACCTGGTGGAACTTAGAAATCGAGAAGACTTGTGCTCGACTCTCCGTAAGAATCGAGGCGCAAATGACCGTTCTCGAGGTGTTCAAGCAATTGTCACCAACTCCGAAGAGAATGCCGATTAGCAATGGAAGGTAAGGGCTGAAACGTTGCTGTTGTTCTTATTTCGAAAGAAGTTATGAACGAAACATACTTAGGCTCGATTAGCAGCGTCTTGTCAGCAGTTGGCGTCGCGGTGGCCCATGTTGGTGTGGACAAGAGCACGAGCACCATTGCTACGGTTATACTTGCAGACCCTGACACAACGAGATCTCATCGCTCTCTCAGCATCATTATCTCGTCAGGAAGTCAAATATTCACCTGTGATGAGGATAGGAAGTTTCGAGAAATTGCGAATGTGCTTGCTCAGTGTGCCGATCGCGAAGCCCGCTGAATCAGATATTTATTTATTTTTTATTTTTATTTTTTTAGATTATTCTCACTGAGCATGTCGCTCAGGCCCAACACGATCGAGTAATATGCAGGAAGATACACGTTTGCCGCCAGCTTTCTCGTGAACATGAGCGTCGTCGGGTAGACGGCCATACACATGCCTGCATTGCTTCGTAGAAGGTTGTCTCTTTCTTTACTCGGCTCACACTCGGTCAATCCGATGTAGCCAAACAGCGGAGTCAGCTGTAGCATTTCCTTCTTCCGCATCGTTTCCGCTGTTTTCCCTGAAATATCGACATGAAAACATGGAAATCCGGCAAAACGCACTCATTTGTTCGCCGAAACCAATTCTAGACTTGCTGTCGGTCATAGTCGATATCGAATTCGCCACTTCCCTAGCCGGTAGCAGTGCGAAGATCACATTCGAGCCAATAGTGACGGCAAGGAGCGCGCCGTAAATGATTCTGAAGATTGTTTCGGGATTCTGGGAGGAATCTGAGAGGAGAAAATGAGGCTCACCGAATTTCGACGTCCGAGTAAACTCGGAAGCTACGTGTAGTCCTCGTCGAATTTGAAATATCATCGCACGATGCCTCCTATTGTCATGCTGTCAATATTTATGCGCTCAAATTATGAATAATATTTGCGTGCGCACCAACTCGTTGTGAGCGCCCAAGTCAGCGCGGAATTGCGCTCAATCGTCGTTTTTGTCGAATGTTCGGTGGTGTAGCCGGCCTGGCCCGTGTAGAACACTGACGAATAGGCATATATTGAACATTTTGGGGTATTTCGCAGAAAAAACACACACAGGCATATCCGAAGCCTATCAGCACGGACGTGACGTAGAACGGCGCCCAGTGCACGTAGAGAAAAGAGGCGATGTGCAGCGAGAAGAGCAGAGAGCCGAGTAGCAGCGCATTCTGAGCGCAAGGTTGCATTATAGTAGAAAAGGCAGAAAATTCGGCATTTGTGGAGTTATGCCGGAAGAATGGTGAAGTTTCACTAACGCAGGGTTGGTTGGTGGTCGGGTATAGATGGAGGTTAGATTAGACTCTTCCGGGGAACTCCACAAGTACCGCAAATTCGTCAAAAACACCAACTTTGGAACCGAGAATGCCCAGCGCCCAGGGCGCTGCGAGATTCGCCACGTTTGTGACCACAAAGACGGCGGCGATGCTGAAATTACGACCAGGGTGGTCAAAATGAAGAATCGCCCTCCTCATTTTGCACACTATCTCGCCCCTCTAACCGATGAGAGAGTGGGTGAAATGAAGAGACGGCAACCCGTAGCTCTAGAATCTCGAATCCATAATAGCCGGCGTTGGCGTCGATGCTCGACGGGACGCGGTCGTGCACCGAGTGCAGAACAGGCTCGACGATCGTTTGAAATGTGTCGTAGCCTGCACGAAAATTTCGAAAATACCGAACGCCGTCTCTTCATTCTACACACTCTCTCACAAGGGAACCGCAAAAGTAGGCCGATCTCTCGAACAAATCTGTTGACGCAAGTTGAAAGGGATCCCATAGGGAAGTCCAAAACCGCTTTGAACCGATTGGATATATGTTTCCTAAGAACCGAAAATCGATTTTGAAATTTCGCCTATTTTGTGTGTGAAAATCGAAATCGCCTCGCGCGGGGTAGTGTACGAGAAAGAGACACAAGCAAGCATGCCTCCGTTGGCGCAGTTGGTAAAGCGCTAGCCTTGCATTTTGCATGTTGTAGGTTCGAACCCTTTTGCGGGAATCATCTTTTGCTATATTTTTGAAACACTCCTTGTTGCTTACTGTGCTTGGATTCTACTGATTTTGACTGCTTAATAAGAGTGGAACTAGTGAAGTGAAAATTTTGAATGATGCGGCTGATGATAATTTGTACCACCAGAAACTGAGGAAATCATGAAAATCAGAAGAATGCGAACATAGTAAGCAACAAGGAGTGTTTGAAAAATATAGCAAAAGATGATTCCCGCAATAGGGTTCGAACCTACAACATGCAAAATACAAGGCTAGCGCTTTACCAGCTGCGCCAACGGAGGCATGCTTGCATGTCTCACTTTCTCGTACACTACCCCGCGCGAGGCGATTTCGATTTTCACACACAAAATAGGCGAAACTTCAAAATCGATTTTCGGTTCTTAGGAAACAAATATCCAATCGGTTCAAAGCGGTTTTGGACTTCCCTATGGGGTCCCTTTCAACTTTCGTCAACAGATTTGTTCGAGAGATCGGCCTACTTTTGCGGTTCCCTTGTCACCCAAAATAATTCTCAAAATGTCAAAAATTGACCAGTGAACATGCAGAGTTGGCCGAGCACGAGCAGCACCGCGCACAGCAGGTCGTACCGCAACTCCCGCATTCTCCCTAGAAAAGAAGTGGCAATGTATTGACAACAGCCCAACCAGAAAAAAACCACGTTTCCAACGCATAAATTTCGAGCAGTTGTGTGTATGTTGCTCACAAACAGTAGATCGATCAACGTTCACTGCTGGTATTGGCAATTACTCGCTTTCCATGTGTGCAATGAACATCACCGAGAAACGTCGTCAGTCTGTTCTCGATCTCTGAACGCAAGCAGCAATTTGGAAGGTCGCAATTGTCTAGAGCACTCTGTTCAAAACTATTTGAGGTAGGAGGCTAAAATGGTACTCAACTTGCACGCAATTGGTTCAATTATTTATCATGCAGTGTTTGCCAAAGCACAACTTTGATCTGATTCTTTACAACGCAATTATCATAGAACTAAAAAAAATTTCACGCATCTACGCCGGTACTCCGTCTATTCGACAGTGCGTGAGGCTCGACGAACGATCGGCGGCTGTCTGAATTTAAAATTAAAATAAAATAATAAATATTAATCGATTCATCTGCGATCGTACCTAAAAGTGAGCATCGATCCTACTCGCATTCGGATATTTCTGGCAAATAGAATTAATAAATAGGGCGGGATCGAGTTATAAATTGCTGTTCGCACAATTTGGATGAATGTGCTTGTTTCTCGCTGCATTTATTTTTTAAACTAAAATTTAATACAAAATAATTACCGTTTTAAAACTAATTTGCGTTAACACGATTTGAATTATGACTGAGAGAAACTGAAAGTTGGTTTTGAATTATTTAATTTCAAAAAAAAATTAACAGAGTTCACCTCGACAGAGCACACGACCATCGCAATTTTGTGCAGATTTCCCTCGTTTGAAACGGTGAATTGGCCGTGAACCTGAAGATGGCGCGCTCATTTACCGAATGAGATGCCATCATCACGAAATATGTCGCCTACCTTTCTTTGAGCCGCACGCATTTCGAGTAGCATCAGCGCATAGCAGGCAAACACGACGACGCCGTTGAACGCCGTCAGAAGTGTCGTCGCAAGATACAGTGATTTTCGCGCTTCAACACCAATGTCGGACTGCAAAAAAGGGGGATATCGCTGTGTGTCTATAGTGCGGCACCTTTTAACAGAAAAAGTTACCTGTTTTGGTATTTTCGAAACACATTCCTGATTGTTGCTTACAAGGGAACCGCAAAAGGGGCCCTCTTCCCGAGACAATCCATTATCACCAGTTGAAAGGTACCCCATAGTGAAGTTCAAAACCGCTTTGAACTGATTGGATATAGGTTTCCTAAGAACCGAAAAACGATTTTGAAAATTCGCCTATTTTGTGTGTGAAAATCGAAATTGCTTCGCGCAGGGTAGTGTTCGAGAAAGAGAGACAGGCAAACATGACTCCCTTGGCGCAGCTGGTAAAGCCCTTGCTTTTGCATTTTGCATGTTGTGGGTTCGAATCCTTTTACTGGAGGACTCTTTTGCCATATTTTTCGAGCACTTCTTGTTGTTTGCTGTGCTTGGAATCTTCTTATTTTTATGATTTACTCAGTTTGTGGTGGTACAAATGGTAAAAAATATCATGAGCCGCATCAGTCAATAAATTCCATTGCACTAGTTCCACTCTTATTAACCAGTGAAGATCAGAAGATTCGAAGCACAGCAAACAACAAGAAGTGCTCAGAAAAATATGGCAAAAGAGTCCTCCCGTAAAAGGATTCGAACCCACTACATGCAAAATGCAAAGCTAGCGCTTTACCAGCTGCGCCAAGGGAGGCATGTTTGCCTGTCTCTCTTTCTCGAACACTACCCTGCGCGAGGCGATTTCTATTTTCACACACAAAGCAGGAGAATTTTCAAAATCGTTTTTCGGTTCTTAGGAAACCTATATCCAATCAGTTCAAAGCGGTTTTGGACTTCCCTATGGGATACCTTTCAACTGGTGATAATGGATTATCTCGGGAAGAGGGCCCCCTTTTGCGGTTCCCTTGTTACCACATAAAACGATCCGCCCATTGAAGATGGAACGCGCGTAGGCGGAATTAAGATTGTCATGAGACAGCCGATACCGACAAACGAGGCCAACTGGACGAATGTGATGACCCAGACAGTGTGTTTATTCCAGATCTGAGAGTAACCTGATTCTGGTCGCACCTTCATGAAGCCTAGATGCCGAAAAACACATTGAAATAAAAAAATTTAAATTACAAAACTATTTATATTACCGTTGCGTGTCTGATCGGATATCTGATAGCAGTCAGTCTATTGACTGATAAGATCCAAATAGTGATCATTTGATTCATTGAGCCCCAGATGATGATTTGTGAAACCTGCACAATTCAAGAAAAAATGTAGATTGAAAGTTTAGTACTAACGCGAATTGCAAGAGTCGATTGTATCCACTCAAAATCGGGAAAGCCAATCAATCTACATTGCATTAGCAGCGCGTTGAGGAGTGTTGTGGTATCGGTGATGCAGCCAACCTTTAAAAATTGATTAATAATAAAAATAACTCAGTTTCTGATTAACCAGCATGAACCATAATGGCCATTTTAGGTTTTTTATGAATTCTCTCAAATTGAGCGTCCAGCCTGAATATCGTCTACCCCAATTACGGGAAAGGTGTGTGTTTGATGCCGGGAGTTGAGATGTTAGCTTCGATACTATGTGATGAAATATCGAAAGCAGTGTCAAAGTCCGAAAACCACTCAATACTAAATACCAGGATTTATATGCCAGGAGGAGTTCACTATTTTACGCCCACGCAAGTATTTTTTCGATCATGATTTTTCTACGTTTTTGAAAGATTAACGACAAACGAACCAAGTAAATCGTGTAGAACGCATTAACAGCTGTTAGTTTTCTCTCCAAGAATACCGCCGTAAATACCACTCCATAGACCAAAAGAGTCCAGAATGAATAAGCAATTACCAATACGCCGATAGCTTCGAGAGGTTGCATCGAAATGCCTGGAACACGTTTTTTTTAAATAATAAAAACAGCGACGAGCAGTGTTTCTTCGAAAACGAAACAGGTGTGATGGACCTCGAACTGGAAACGCAGGCAGCAATTTGGAATCCCCCCAATTGTCTAAAGCAATTTGTTCAAAACCTGAAAATAGGCACTTAAATCTGGACTCGATTAGCACGCAATTTGTAATTGAAGGGATGAGCAAAGCGTGTCATGGCCTGTACGAATCCTTCCCTCTATGTCAAATGTCGCCGAATATGTATTGTAGGCAATCCATAGAACACCCTGACCACAGATTGGTAGAACAGACGCATCAATATCCCAAATTGATCCGTTTTGGAGACTTTTTTCAAAAGCAGACTTTATAAGTCAAATTGAATTCATTTCAGTATGGACTGATTCTTGTCATTTTTTTCCTCTTCATTCCTGACAACCCGTTTTAGTACTTGTGTAACGAACTGTGCCTATCACCTGGCTATCAGTTTGCGCGTTTACTATGGCGCCCATGGTTCTGTGGCCCCTCCCTCACCCGCAACTAGAGTGTGCGCAGCGCGGTTGCAAGTGTGCTTGTTCGTGCTTACTGGGCGTGCGTGCGCTCTCTCTCCCTCAACCCTCTCACTTTTCCTCGCTCTTTTCCGCTCTCTGCCACTCTGCCATCCGCTGCTTGTTGTGTACTGACGAAATGCTGAGCAGATACACTCAAGCGAGAGGGAGGGAGGGAGGAAAGAGCGAAAGATGAGTAGAGCGCCTGATTCTCGCGCGTGCTTATTGTTGATTTCAGTGCCGTCTTCCACCTTATTTGACTCTTTCTAGATGCGACTTGCGCTGTACCTGCTCCTATTGGCACTTCAAGCCAACGCGCTCAAGTTTCTCGCGTACAACCCACGAATAGGTGAGTGTTTGCGCGCGTTCCCTTGTTTTTCTCCTTTTTCGCTCGATGAGGCTACATTGGCAGTTGAATCTTGTAACGTGGACAAACGTCGCGTTCAGGTACCAGTCACTTCACATTCGTCAGTCGAGTGGTAGAGT
Organism: Pristionchus maxplancki; assembly: GCA_900490775.1. Taxonomy (NCBI): domain Eukaryota; kingdom Metazoa; phylum Nematoda; class Chromadorea; order Rhabditida; family Neodiplogasteridae; genus Pristionchus; species Pristionchus maxplancki. The sequence continues at coordinate 179,598 of LS532022.1, read as the reverse complement.
CGCTGGTAGATGCCGGACATGAAGTGGTCAGCACTATTTCAAATTAATTAGATAATTAATCATTTAGTTAAAAAAAAGTTCAGGTCATGCTAGCGACTCCGCTCACCGACAAGGTGAAGATCGTGGAGACCAACGGCGCCCGGGTTCGTTGTTTTCACCGCGGTTATCCGCTCAATCGATCAATGATCACTCATACTTCTCAGTAGGCCTCGAAATGCGAGTCATCGTTTCTTCCTTTTGCACACTCTCTCGCCCGGTCTACTGATGAGAGACTACGGAGAATGAAGCGACGCTGACTCGTATTTCGAGCTCTATCTCTGACAACTCATACATCTCAGATCATCAGCGATGTTGTCGTCAGCGAGGGCGCGAGGGATCTCGCCGATCAAGCAATGATTAGAGCCACTGACCTCTTCTGGACCTACAAGTCGGATCTGGACTTTGCGGAGGTCCGTCATTTTACTGAAACAAAAACACATACTAATTGTAGATTCTGCACTTGATCAACCGCGCCGCAGCCGCGCAGTGCAATGGTCAGTTTTTTTTAAATTTTTGAAAGTATTTTTTCACTCAAAAGTCTGCTGGACACTCAACTATTCTGTCCCTGTTCAGCCACTCTTCACACGCCCGGCCTCATCGAACAGTTGACAGCGGAGAAGTTCGACGCCGCATTCGCCGAGCCCATCGATCTTTGCGGACTGGGTGAGGAAAAAACTTTAAACGTCTAGCCAAGAAGCCACGAAAACTAATTTGCGCTTTTCATGAGTTTTTTTGTGCATTTGATGTGTATTTGGTATGTCCTCGACACAAGAATAGTCGTCTCTCATTTTCTGAAATCCCTGGATTGCATCATCAGGTATTTTCAACCTGGTCGGCATCAAAACCTTCGCCATCGTCCTCTCTGTATCCAGCACTGAGGGCACGTTCGCGATCACTGGCGCGCCAACGACGCCCAGCTATGTGCCAGGTACTGCAATCAAGCACTGAACAGTGCCTTATCTCAGTCTCTAGTCAGACAAATCGACTAGAGTGGTCGAACAATTGAGGGTTCGTCTCCCTATCTCTAAGAATGAGACTAGGCAGCATAAAGGTCGATTGCGTAAGACCCTTAGGAGTCAGGCGTGAATTATGATGAGTAATCTAAATAATGCAGGATCTATGGCGGACTTTGGCGAGCGGATGACGTTCGTGCAGCGGGTGACGAACACGCTCACACTCGGCGTCATGTGAGTGGGTTTGATTGTTCGAAGCCGGATATGTCGAGTAAATGCCATTTTAGTTATCGCGTTTGCAGGTACCATATCTTCAATTCGATCTTCTACATGTACCAGGACGTCTTCGAGCCACTGCATCCAGGCATGCCGCCGTTCTATGTACGCTCAGTTCGCTGACAAATTGAGTAGTACACAAATGGACTAATAGTAAAAATAGAATATTTATCGTGTCCGTTTTTATTACCAGTTATCACCAGATGAGGAAGGGTTATTTATTCGAATGTCATTTCTCTATGTTGCCCTCGCAGTCCAGGCCAGATGATTATTTTCAGGACATTATGCTAAACGCGTCTCTGATCTTCCCTAACTGCGATCCGCTGACGGACTTCCCTCGGCCGACCTCGCACAAGATCGTCGAGATTGGAGGCATAACCGTGTCTGCGGACAAGGAAACGCTGGATGAGGTGCGCTTTTCGTTCGAGCTATTTTTTTTAAATAGTTGTCCAGAAATGGAGCGGCATCATCGGTCTGCGTCCTCAAACCGTCCTGCTCTCGTTCGGCTCGGCCGCGCAAGCCAATCGCATGCCCGAGGCGTACAAGAAGGCGATTCGAGGCATGGTCGCCAACTTGCCTGAGGTCAATCACTTTTCTGGCAAAACATGATTTGGAGCCATAAAATGCGAATTTCAGGTCACTTTCATCGTCAAATACGAGAGGCCCGAGGACGGATTCTCCAGGGACCTGCCGAACATGATCGAGGCGGCGTGGGTGCCGCAGAGGGCGCTGCTCAGTGAGTGAAGCGACTCCTTGACGCGAAGAACAGCATACAGCTTCAGAGAGCAATCCCTCTCACTTAACCGTACTCTCTCGCTTCTCGGACCGACGAGAGAGCATTGTGAAACAAGAGAGCAAGATCATTTCAGAGGACAGAAGACTGTCGGCCTTCATCACGCACGGCGGCGCCGGCAGCACAACAGAAGCGACGCATTCGGGAGTCCCGCTGATCGTAGTGCCGCTCATGGGCGATCAGGTATGATGCGGGCTTCTTCTGAGCGGGCAGAAACGAGGGGAGAGAAAGGCTACAACTCCGAATTGCCAAACACACAAGTACATACATCCATCACGACGAGAAGGCTCTCATACTTGGGATTTGTAATGTGTGTATGGTTCGGCGCATCGAACTTCAATCAATTCATTCGAACAAGTGCGCATTGCAGCTCCGCAACGGCCACTTGGTCGAGCGGCTGGGCACGGGCATCAAACTGCCCAAGGAATCACTGACTAGCGCGTCGGAATTAACGGAAGCCGTGAGGAAAATCATTGGAGATAAGAGGTCAGCTTCATCTCCGACAAATCCGAAATTCGACCGATTCTGAGAAGAAAAAATGGCGATTTTGCAGCTTCAAAGAGAAGGCAGTGCTCGTAGCTTCCCAGTTGAGAGAGGCGCCCTTCTCTCCACGAGAGAAACTGGTCCGAAACATGGAGTTCATGGCCAGACACGGACCGCTCAAGTGAACATTCACTCGATTTTCGAAAATACAAATTCAAATTTCAGGATGCTGGATCATTACGGGCCGCAGCTGTACACATTCCAGTACTATCTGATCGACGTCATTGCTTTCCTATTCGTCGTTTTCGTTGTGATAGCCACTCTGATTCTCCTGTGCATTCGATGCTCGCTCCGACGTATCTACTCGAGATGTGTGGGAAAGGCCAAGAAAGAGTGATAGTGCAACTAGCAACTGTAGATATCAATGATAAAGATACTGGTAGCTGTAAATTGTGTTTTGGATTGACAGTGAATCTGAAATGAGGTATGCAAGAGGGATATAACTCAACGATGGGATCGCTCGAGTATGGCTTCGACTGGGATCGTGATTGGCTGCTGCAGGTTGCGTCAATGTAAGACTAGCACATTCACTGCTGAGAACAAAAATCGCCTTTTCACTGTCTTTTTCTTCTGAAGTTGCACAAAATATCTCAAGATGCTTCGATGGGACGACGTCATAACAATACCATGCTTAGATTCCGCCACGTCTTCTGGCCCTTCTCCCTATTCATCATGCATCCTACGGTCCTATATCAGAGACTATCTGAGAGAATTGAGATACTTCCTTCAGGGTCCGTACAACGATTTTTTTACCCTATGCTGAAAAAATGGCCCTAGGGGTACTTTTTCATGTAGAGTCCGAAAATCGACCTTAGGAAGCCGTATCTCTAACCCCCAATGCCCTGTGGCACCCTCCACCATGCCAGGGGGTAAACGCAATTTTACGGAGGGCGCTCCAAACCCCTACAAATTATATATATTCTTGTAGATCTCGACGAGACAAACATTTTTTGTGTTGGAAGTGAAAGGGTAGCTCTTCTGTGAAAAAAAATATTTTGGTCGAAAGTTTTATTTTTTGCACCCTGAAAAATTTTTCTTCAGCTTACATAAAATAAACTTTTTCATTCGACGCGCAATCCTTTTTTACATATCCATGCAAAAATTGAGCAAAAACAATTGTGCACAATGTTGATTCGTGAGCTGCCAAAGACGCCCAACCTCGCTTTTCCTCGATTTTTCGCGATTTTGATGTCGAGTAACTCCTGAAT
>LS532022.1:107510-121184 GCA_900490775.1 Pristionchus maxplancki | reverse complement strand
GATTCTAAGAGAAGTTATGGCGAGTTGCCGAAATGTCGTCGACTAGCCAGAGATCAAAGATCAAGTCACTGAGTGATAGGGGAACTGATACTGATTACAATGATACCACTCCCATGTCCCTATGCCGACTCCCGACTGAGATATGCCCAGTTGCCGAGTTGTCGTTTGCCGAAATGTCAGTTGCCGAGTTGTCGTTTGCTGAAATGCAGTTGCCGGGTTGTCACCCCCCCTGAAATTCGACGAAGCCATATTTATGCACGTTTGATCAGGATTTCAGTGTTAAACATAGTTTTAAATTTCTTTTCTCATTGTAATTAAGTCAGCAACTGTTGAAAAGAAAACATCTGTAGAAATGCGTTGAAATCGAATACAAACGTTTTAGAAAGAGCAATTACGGTATGCCCGGCACAGCATTCTCACCCTACAAAAAGGGGGATTACTTTACATATCGAACTGCAAATTCGAAACTTGTCAGCTTGCTGAAACATATCGCAATTCTCATTCTGAACTGGAGAATCGCTATATGTTTCAGATATATCTCAAATTGCGAAGGTGCTTTGCAGTTCAATTACGATAACGCGGGAAAGTTAAAAAATTAAACCCCTTGATCACCCTTATCTCTGGTTTCTTCCAAACATTCGCAATGCCCAGTGGTTGGGATAATAGTTGCCTAGTGGTTGGGGTAATGGATACCTAGTGGTAGTTTCTGCCAACCACTAGGCATCCATTGTCACAACCACTGGGCAACCACTGGAGTGTCCCAACCACTAGGCGACCACTTATAACTACTTGACATCAATTACCCCAACCACTAGGCAATCATTATCCCAACCACTGGGCATTGCGCCGGCCACGTAGTGGTTGGAAAAAACCAGAGATCTGGAGAGAACAAAGGGAGTCAGAACACTGTAACGCTGTGCCGGACTATTTCAAAAACGCTGTACTGTTGAAGCGATTTTCATTCACTAAATCACGAACCTGTGAAGGTCCAGTCCCACTGTGGCTGGCAGTATGTGTTCCATGCTGCAATTAGAATGGCTCAGTCGCAGTGCAAGAATTATTGATAAATATTGAAATGTTTCTATTATGAGTGAAACTAACCGTCGTCCGCCGACGAGCTCATCTCTGAGAAAGTAGAAGGTGATCGAGAAATTCTTAGTTTTTATAGAGTTCCGAACGGTGGTCGCGGCTCTCCAACCGTTGTTTGCTCTCTCTCTCCGATGCGCGAAGAGGTATTTTCGTTTATCGAGAATTACTGCAAACTGTCCTCACTTTTGCTGCACGCGCATCGAAAAAGAGCAAGTCAAGAGATCATATGGAGGTTATTTATACAACCCGGAAAAAAGACTAGATTGAACTTGAGGAATTCCGGTAATCTGTGATTCACCAGAGATTCGATCTGATTCAGTCTTCATTTTCATTTTAACCCTATTTTATCCATACAAGTACACCCGTAGCGTATGACAAACAAAAAAAAAGGAATAATAATGATGGGTCCTCCTAGGATCCTTGCATTTCAAGGATCCATTGACATTAACAAAAATAAGTGACAACTCTAATTTATCCATACAAGTACACCCGTAGCTGAGAGTATGACAAACAAGAGAAATGATACATAAACATTGATCAAAACGATTCCGTACGGTCGTTTCAGGTGACCCCGAAAGAGGATGAGATTTGCGGCAGTGAAAATGATTGAGATGAACATGAAGGTGATCATTATGAGCGACGTGCTGTTCATGGAGATCTGCAAAGAGAACGGGTCATCTTTTGCTTTTTAAAAAGCTTCGCGAGAAATAGTCTCATCATTTTGCGAGCTCTCACCGGTCCAAGAGGAGAGAGAGAACAAGCAGAATAATGATAGTAGTTTCTACCTGGCTATTACAAACAAAAACGACTTAGCTTAGAAAGAGCAACGCACCGGCACAGACCCGTCTCCTTTGATCGTCGCAATCGTGAACGGGAGCCCGAAGCCGATCAGCACGTCTGCAAAACGACAACTTGTCTAGGATCTCCGTCTATACCCAGAAACATTTATCCTTCTCTCGTCTTCTTTTCGCTATCAAAGTGAAATAAAGTACAAGTGAACTACTGGAAATACTGTGGAAATTCGAAATACAAACAGTAACTCACTAAACAGCGGTCCTCCGGTGGCCGCGGCCATGCCCATGCGTGGGAATCCTTGTCGCGCGACGGAGCTATCCGACACGAGGTCGCCCACGCAGTTCGCCCACGAAATGACTGTGAGCCCGAGGATCTGAATGATCGTTTGCTTTTCCCGTCTTTGCTCGAAATACCCATCACTGTTTCTTCTTTTCACACACTCTTTCGCTCTATCGTCTAGAAAATAAGCAAACAACAACTGCGTCAGTATACTTGTATCATATTGGGCCTACGTACTTCAAAATGCTTTTCGAAATAGCTCACCGCCTGATCAATTCCCGTGACCACTCCGATCATCGTCACTGCATCGACGACTTCATTGGAGATGCAGTACATCCAGGAGACGGACATGACGAAGCCGGCGAGGGAGAAGATTATCTGGAAAAAAGCGTTTCTCCAGCTTCTAACTAGACCAAAATGAATAAATGCGTGCCTCAACGCTCTCTTGATCAAATATCATGAACTCCCGGGTTTTCTGTGAGAATGAATCCAACCCACCTTGTAGAACCGCGGTTCCTGCTCCATTGTCGTTGTCAAGAGAATGATGGCGATGAGCACGATAGAGACGATGGGCGCGTACGCCCAGAGGCCGGGTCCGCCGTCGACTGGGGTCACGCGGATCACTGGATAGTGCATATTTGACGTTTTTTTTCATAATTCTATGTTTATTCACATTGATAAATCAAACATACGCTGCGTATTGAACAGAAAGCACTGCGGTGATAGAATCGAAAGAAGAATGGCGACGGGTTTGGACCAGGAGGAAGTGGAGAGAGGCACGGTCAGTTTGAATAAAGTGACGATCGGCCACTGCAATTGCCCATTTTACAGCATTTTTCTCATCATTTTAACAATTTTGATCAGAAACTGACCAGAATATACGTTTTGACACGCTGAAACCGGGACGGTTCTTCATCCTCGAATTGAGGCGCAAAGTAAGAAAGCAGATTGGACACGACGCCTTTGGTTCCAGAGAGGATTATATCTGAAGATTGTTTGCCTATTTCTTGATTGGCTTGCAAAAAAAAGTTTGATGCTAGAATCACTCACGGTTGATGCTTCGCTTGTGCCTGCGCGCCTCCAGATGGGTAATGATGAAGTCGTCGGTGCTCTCCTCCTCGTTTTCGATCACGATTTCTACAAATATAATAGTTTCAAACGTTTTTCTGAGCTTCGAAGGTAACTATGGGTGAAGATAGTGGAAGGAACGATTTTCGAAATAATCTCCGTCAACGCACCGTGCGCGTTCCCCGTAAACGAAGATATAACAACGGATCGACGAGAGATCGACGTGGCGCTTCTTCTGATGGCGTCCAATCGCTCGATGTGCTCCAGCTCCGTCTCCAGCGCATCGCCGTCAGGTGAGATGGTGATAGCGGGTGCTGAAAGGAATATTAATCATTATCATTTCTGAAAATGCGCTATCCTGAAAGAAGAAACAAGAGCAAAGCACTGCGTGTGTGGAAACAATTGACGTTGAGACTGACCAGTAACTCGAGCCTCCTCCTCGGCCTGTCTTCGCTTCCTCTTCTTGACGAATTCCGTCGTCAGTACAGTGAGGACGTAGATCACGTAGACTACGATGAGCACTGAAGCAATTCTCAACATGAGGGTGATTTGAGAAAAAATTCGAAGCCAATATCTAAGCATCTTCTAGAGAGTGTCCAAATGAAGTAACCCATAAAACTCTTCTTTTGGACACTCTCCAGAAGACACAAGAGAACACTTTTTGTAACAAGTGATATTTGTTGCGTACCGATTGGCTGCCAGATCAGAACTTGGTCGGACAGGAGAAAGAAGAGTAGAATCAGCCCCATCGTTAGCAGGAAAAAGGTGAGATCGCGTAGAGTCGACCAGACCGCAGCCTGAAATTAATATTTTAGGCAAATTGCATGTCTTATTCGCTCACACGAGTTTTCTTTCATAGATGAGCTATTTTGTTTAAATTTCCCTTACCTTGAACGGCCGTACTAACACGACTCCCGATAGAACGATTAGTGTCACGAAGAGGGCGCCTCCTTGAAATTAAATTGAATAAACATTCAGTCTAAATGAGCTTGCTTGACTCACCCAGCAGCCCTCCCAGCGCGAGATCTGCCCTCGGCGTCGGCGAACTCACTACAGAAGCCAGTGATGTGAACACGTCCGGAGCCCCATTGCCGAACGCCATGAATGTCACGCCCTGTAGTGTTTCTCTCGATTGATTTTATGCAAGTGATTCTTATTTTTGACAGTAGAAGCAAGAGTGATCATATTCCGCCGTGTTTCTCATTGTTGTAGAAACGATCAATGAAAGGCAACGATGATGCGCTCACAGCCAGATTCTCCGAAATGCTCAGCTTGTTGACGATGGTCGATATGTTGGGACAGAAGAAGTCGTCGGCAGACGTCGATAACATCAGGAAGAGGAAGAGCAGGAAGACGACGCCGGCTGCCACGATGAACCACTGAATTGTCAAGATAATGTATTTTTTCCGAAGTTGAGTATGAATACGTACCACCCCGGAAGAGCCTTCATCTACTCCCGACGACTATCACTGAGTTAGTCAATCCCATTTGTATTAGTCAACTATTCTTTCGCGACCTACAGTACACGTAATTTGTGATTCGTCTAAGCGTTTCACACTTCACGTTCGTTTTCCAGATCATAGTCGCACCTGTCTTTTCTAAATGCTGTTTACTTACTCTACTGCAAAAGATGTAGGAGAGTGTTTGCTGAAACTACTGATCGTCTGCCCTAACAGCGGCGGTATGTTAGTCACTGAGAGTAAGACTCTCTCCATTCCACACGCTCTCTCGTCTCTCTGACCGGCCATGCCAACTGCGAAGCTTGCAAGGAGAGTGTTCTCTTGATCGTGCGTTCTCTCTCACCGGTCAGCTTGACGAGTGAGTGAATGAGTAGAGTTCTCGCTCACTACGCTACAACTGTCAGCCGCTCTTCAGAAGTGATCTTGTGCACACAAAACGGGGGCAGACGACAAAGAGAGGAGGATAAAGAGCAATGATCTTGTACGAACGGAACCGATTTAGTCACATCGCGGAACTTTTCGACGCAAAAGCATGTGATATTGGGGCGACAATGTTTGCCCAAATAATACAGCAAAAGCATCGGGTTATTGCTTATTTCGCCGAATACGCCTTCATATAAGTCCAATTCACTCGAAAACGGTAAAATTCGCATAAATCATAGCCACTAGAGTTCGAAATACTGGTAATTGTATCGTCATTCCGCGCGCTCTCTCACTCTCTCTCAATCAGGGAGGTGAGAGAGTGTGCAAAATGAAGAGACGATTATACGTATTTCGAACTCTAATTGTCATTTACCCTGCCCACATCGTCGTCATCGCAGTACACGTACGCCGTCCACTGCAGGTACCCGCCGCCCCCGCACGCGTCTGTCGTGAGCACGTAGTCGCATCGCTCTGAAAGACGCGTGTATAATCCTTCTCTTTATCAATTTTTAGCCTATTCTCTGTACTGAAAATGGGGTCTTGACAGATTTGGGCGAGAATTTTTAAAGCTCCAAAATTCAACTGAAAGATTCCCGGACTTTTCTAGAGCGTATCTGTCTCCTACAGGGTAATCATCCGAAGTGGTTCACATATTTGAATAATCTAAGTGTCATTCACCGACTGATGCGCTTAGCCACCCTCTAATCTTGAATTTCCGAATGATTTGGAAAGTTGTCCGAGGAGACTTTAGCAAAGAAATTACTAAAAATCAGCATCAGCATTCGGAAATGTTGGCGAATTCGATAAAAATACGTACCGGTGAAGTTCCAGTCCCATTGCGGCCTGCAGTAGTCATCGTCGGTCGCGTTCGACGCTGCAATCAATTTTTTCAGTCGAGATGCAAATTTTCGACGAAACCATTCTGAAATATGCAGCGAAATACAGTCCTGCAAAGTGTACCGTAGTCCGATGTATATTTTCCACGTGAGTGCACTGAAGCTTACCATCGTTTGTTGACGAGTTCATCACTGAGAAAATGAAAGATGAGCGTGAAGTTCTTGGTTTTTAAAGGTTTCCGAACGGCCAACTGTTCTCCAACCGGTGTTTGCCTCTCTCCGTTAGTGGAAGAAGAGAGGAGGTGTTTGATCGGGGATTACTGCTGGCTCTGCCATACTTTTGTTAAACGCACATCGGAACAGGCAGCGCGAGTCAAGAGATCAGCTCGGGGAGTAGTGAGAGGGCAAAAGGACCATTGGAATCCGTCCCTTGAATCTGATCGGTGAGATCGCGCAAAATGAAGAGTGACATTCCGTCTAGTCAAAGAACAGTGTAGGGACTATCGTGAGACCAAAGGGACCAAGTTCAGAGTGGTTCGAAAAAAAGGTTGTCAGAATGAAGAATTCGTCTCTTGATTTTGCGCTTTCTTCATTCTGAGTCAGAATCTCGGACTCAAGAGATCGGCAAGGGGTCAATTGCGAGAACGGCGGGACCAATTTTCTATCGAATGCAAATACGAGTGATTCACGAAACGCGACGGTTTCCTGGCGATCACTAGAGTGGGCGGCAAGCAACTCTCCGATTGAGCGCTACTAATTAGACTATGAATCACGTCTGTCGACGCTTCAAGTGACGTTAATTCTGCGAATTCGCTGCTAAAATGACCCTAAGACCAACGGCGATCCAGACAGAGTTATAGAAACAAGTTAACCTATCGATCTCCTAAAGGAGAGAGCAACCACAGAAAAATCTTGTTCGAGATCTTGTCACACGATGTAACACCCACTCTAACACTTTTCGCCGAATACATAGATACTTTGGTATCAACGCGATGACTCGGAAAGACGGCTAACGTCGGCAAATACTAGAACGCCTTGTTCCGTCGTGTTAGCTGAACGACATCATCCTTTACTGTGGCAGACACAACATAGCATGAGAATGCAATCAGATTTGACATTCGTCAATCAATGGAGAGCATGGATTATGTTCGAATCAGAACGAGGCTCGACCAACGCTTTGAATTTAAAATTTCTCTCACATTCGCACTCATATCGAAAGCTCGAGCAGTCAGAAAGTCAGCGAAAGGTGCCTAGAAAGTGTCTCAAAAGTGACCGAAAAGATTTCGGAAAAGTGGGGAAAAAAAATTTCTTTCAAATGGACCAACAAACAGATACATCGTCATTGTATACGAAAATGTAACCCAATGATAAGTTGGATGTAAGGTTCTGTGCACACATATGCCTCGTTTGAACGATCTACTTCCAATATGAGTAATTGGATTACAGTTTTTATGAGATAATCGCGTCGCTTAGCAGATTACGAGAGTGCAGGCACCAGAATAGCCGTTACAATCGGAACGAGATTTGAAACACACCCCTGGTTTATTGCAGCGGCTATCAATAAAAACAATGATTCTGTGTAAGAAGCAAATCATATTTTATTATTCATCATAATTAGTTTGCAGTTGTCCTCGAAACGGCAACCACACTGCTGCTCGCTGGCGAAATCGGGATTCGCTGATTCCGAAGCATCTGCACAAACGCTTTTCGATATCTGAAATTGTAGGACATTACACTTACTAAAAGCTATGCTTTGAAAGGTGACGAATCATGCGTAGGAGTCAAAGCTCGTGGGGATTTGCTCAATCCCCCGCCACAGCTAGCCATTGTTTGACTATCTTTGAAAGTATACAGAAAGACATAGTGAGCACATTGCGGACATTATCGGCACATTTTTGAAATGACTCAAATCGCAGTGGCTCAATATTCGTGCTCCGAAAGATCGAGAGAGAGAAACTGAAGGACGGCGATTCGAATATCAAGATTTACCCGGAGATGAGGAAGATGACGATGTAGGGGTCGAGCATGGGAAAAAGCGCGGTGGACATGATGAAGACTGTGCCTAAGCCTCCGAGTGGAATTCCTACAAGACTTCATTCATTCAAGCTCGAGATCTAGCTTCACCAGCCAGTGGAACGAGGAAAATCATCGCAACTGGACCATACGTGGTGATGCAGGGGATGCCGGTCTCAATTGAATTTTTATTTAATTCTTATTTCGAAAAGCTCAATATACCTGCCACAGCAGCGTGTTGAACAGCTGTTTCTGCAGTCGTTTCGTTGCAGGCGCCATTTTCGCGCTGAATTTGAGCATTTTCAACGAATATTGAGCAGGAAATTACATTTTACTGTCGCTCAGCTCTCTGACAATTCTCAGAATGCACCAAGCGATGATGCCGGCGGTCGAGAAGAAGAGGATGAGTACCAGGCCAATGGCAGCGAGGGAGTGCGAAAGCCAAACCTTATCGCCGTTGTCGGTGATTATCTTGAAATTCCAGAAACTGTCATAGTCTGCAGCAAAGTGGCGCAGAATCAGCGCAATGAAGAGAATTCAGACAATTTGGTTGAAAAGGGCATACCCAGTAGACAATTCCCAGGTAACCGAGCTTGTTGGGCGCTTGCAGATCAACGTTGTACTCCGCCTAAAGTTGTTCTTGCTCTATTTTCGCTTGTTAGTCTTACCATCAGAATGGGCGTGAACACTTGCCGGGAGAGTTCGTAGGGCAGTAATCCAATGAAGCAAGCGAGTAGGATGCCACCTAAAAAATAGTTTATCTGCTTCACGATAATGCCTATGGACCAAAAAAAGGTGGGCGAGAACGGTAAACATTCAGATAAATGCATACTCACCTATGAAACTGACGTCCGCCACAAAGGTAACGGCGAGCCAATTGCGCCAGGGATTTTGCCGGAATACCGTGAGCCAGCGGGGACTGAATCGTACACTTTCTCATTGTCCGTGAATTCTCCAAAACTACTCACTTGCATAACATCACGTAGCGGTAGACGTAGTGAAAGGCTAGCAGAACGAAGGTCTGGTAGAAGAGCGCGACCCAGATTAAGCCTGGATCCTGTCATTTCCATGATTCTCTTGTAGAAACCACTTACTCGCCCAGTTTCCCAGTGCCGTGCGCTCGTGCACGAATCGATAACCAAAGTAGATGTAGCCGAACTCGGTCATGTGAATCGCCTTCAAATAACGGGTTTGATGTTTTTTATTGTTCTCTTTTTTTACTGGAACGAGAGCGAGATGCACGAGTGAGATAAGCACATCGACAACTGCGAAGATGAGAAGTAGGTAGCGGTAGGGACCGACCTGAAAAGGGGGGGGGGTGTCAATGTCTGCGATCCTCGTCGGTTTTTACGCAGACTACTCTAGGTAAGGATGTACACAACTAGTGTATTCTTTCATGATTAGTTTCCCATTTCGTTCAATGTCGCGTCCGCGCCCAATAGACCATACAAAATTGAGGCCTTCATCCTGATTACACTGATGGTGATCTGGTAATCTGGTATCGGCGGATAGCGCTTCGAAGATGTTTCTTAGAATTAGGGGGGAGGGGGTGCCCAAACTACAATCTGTGATGGTGATACAGACTGTGATGTATGCCAGTGCTGTGTCTTACATGGGTGAGATGAGTCACGGCGAGGACATAGATGAGCAGGAGATTAGAGAAGAAGGAAACGGCCGTCGTAATGAGAGAATAGGTCTGCAACGAGTAATGTATGAAGTTTGTTTGAGATCCATAAGTGACTGTAAAGATGACTCACATGATAAAAATTCTCACTGACGATAGATCCGAACATTTTACAAAGGTAGAATAAGGAATTTTTAAAATGAGAGCGATCAAGTGATAAAAATACGAGAAAAATCGCAAGATAGTGCGGAATCGTGAGAAAACTGCCCGTTCGAATACGGTGATGTGAGACAAGCAATTATTGTGTATGAATGAGAAAATCACACAAGGACAATAGTTTAGAACAATACCAATCAAGAAACGCGTGAGATGTACATAAGCGTAGCACCCATACACTGAGAAGATCGAAAGCAGTGAGGCGTACGAATACTAATCCCTTGATTTATTGCGATGTATCACTATTTGATGATGTATGGATGTATGGTCGGGAAAACACAACTCCATGATCTCTTGCGATGTTGACTCAGATGATTCGTATTCTTCAGCGAATATTTGAGTAGCCGACACAAAATAAGACACAAAATGAAATTTAGTTATGTTTTTCTGAAGATTTATGCTCAAATTTCATTGATTGATTGTTACTTCGCTACAATAAATTACACAGTAGGGCAAATAGCAGAAGCGCCAGACACTGGAGTATTAATATTACCCGTGGCTGCAAAATAAACTTTAAAAATATTGTAATAGATGCATATTGTAGTATACCATCGCATCTCACGAATATTCCGCCAAGCGTCGGGTCGTTGGTTAGTGCAAGCTCGTATGAGCACCTCAATGCAACAAAATGTTTTGGAAATGTGTACTGCCAGTAAGAACCAGGTATGTGTTCCATTGCAGCCGATCAAATTGTTTGCCACGGACACCCATGCAGCGCCGTCGAATACCTTAATTTAGTGTTCTCATCCATGAAATACTTTATGAGCTTACAGTCATTTCTCCCGAGTCGCAGTACATTTGACAGAGCGAGAAACTGTTCAAGTAAGTCGTCACTTTGACACTGGCCTCGGCTGGAATACACAACCATTCTATTCAATATCGTCGATGAATCCGATCAAGCGTCTTCAGAATGTAGAAACTGCATTTCGCTCGCTCTGTCAGCGGTTAGTCGATAGGCAACTCGCAATAAAAAGAAGTATGCATACTTTTGACATCTCTAAATTGCTTGCACCCTTGAAGGTGCCGCGACCGATCGTAATCAGTAAAAGGGACCTGGCGACGTATAGACCCGCTGAAGAGTGCAGCCGTTCAAGCAGGAAAATGGAGTCCTGAAAAACGTCTCTGCTTTATGCTTGGACAAAAACAATCTTTGCTTACGATATGCACGTATCTCTCTTTCGCGCGATCTGTCTCCAGTTAAACAAAAGAGTGAGTGCGTGACACGTAGAGGGTTTTAGTCCAATAATCGCTCACATCACTCCAGTCGTCGTGGTGCTCGGCGAGGTCGTGGACGCGGTAGTAGTCGTAGTGGCCACTGCCGTCGTGGTCGTCGATGTCGGCGCTGCCGCACCAGATGTGGTTCTGGAACCCACAGAAGTCGTTGTCGGCGTTGACGATGCTGCGGTGGACGTCGTGGTCGACGGAGCAATGGTTGGGCAGCTGCTGCCCCTCAGCAGTAACGTTGCCTGCCCGGGGCAGGGCAGGGGTCTGCCAGTGTCTGCGCCCACCATCATGCACGCGAGAGTACTGGCATTGAATGCCAGAGCAGCGCACTGAAACTTTTCTCTCTTGTTGTTCTCAGAACGCAGAACGCAAGTGCCTAGAAAAACGGAGTCAACTTTGCTTTAACCTTAGACATCCATCACATCCAACAAATCCATAAACTCACGCTTGAAAGCATCAGGCAGCTTGTCTCGCAATCCGCAAGTGTCGATACACTCACAATATCACTGACGAGCATACGATGGGTACTCCAAGGAATAGATGTGAAGCAGGTTGGCTGACTTGCCTGCGGGATCGGTTAGTGATCAGTATGACAAAACAAGCGACCGTTCTCACCGTTAGAGGAAGCAGCGTTAGGAGGAGGAGAAGCATCGCGTGCGGACAAACTAAACTGAGGCCAAGGCGGAGTGTGGCGAGGGTGTTTCTGACTACCCTCGCATGTTTAATCATGTTGACCATTGTTCAGGAGCATTCTGGATAGCTACTGAATAGGGAGATAACATGGAAAGAAAGACGCTGGGTCGGGTACGGCATAGTCTAGGGGCACTGGAACAATATGTCGGTAGGAAGACGTGCCCTTGTGGAACCTGAGCATGTCAGAATATGTTCTGACAGAATATGGGCTCCATTGTATCACAAACAGGCGAGTCTTCATTTTCTTTGCAGTTTTGTAAGCAGCTGATTCATTTCATGCGAGGTACTTGATGTTTCGAGCTTCGAATAGAGATCGGTACTACCACGAAGTGTAAATATTTTTTGGGAAATTTCACTTAAGAAGTGAATATCTCGTAAATCCAATTTTGAGAAGAAAAATATTAAAATTAGACATTTCGGAAAAAATATAGTGGAAAAAATAAATAGGAAAAAACGAAATGGGAAATTGCGAAGTGGGAAGAGATTTTTGGGAAAGTTCCATCTCGGAAGTTTTTTCCGTTGATTACGGTAGCCGCTGTTTAGAACAATTTTCGTCCAAATAAATGAATTTTCATCATTTTACTTATTTTCTTTTCTTAAATGGTACAGAAATTGTTAACAAAAATAAAGAAAAGAAAGAAAAAGTACGAAAACGTCGATTTAGTACTCAAAACGGCTTGCAACTGACGTTCAAAGTGTGCCATTTCCCGGTTTTCTTGTTACGGAAAAAAACTTCCGAGATGGAACATTCCCAAAAATATTTTCCGATCTAATTTTTCCCAGTTTTTCATTTCTAATTTTTTCTTTTCCCATTTGGTTTTTTACCAATTACATATTTCCAGAACGGTTATTACAGATAAAAATTTCCCAAGTGGTTAATTCCGAAATAAAATTTACAACTCCTGGTACTACCATAGAGATCAGCCATTTTATCTTCCTCTTACTTTTCTCGGTATTCTGAGAGACGCAGCTGATCTTTCTCTCGATAAAATCGCAAAGACGTTGCAAGTCATACATCCCCCGATCATCCGCTTCTCATGGTCTTCATTTTCAAAGGTGATCCCAGAATTACCCCACTGCTCTGAATTCGATACCGATAAGGCAACACGAATGGGATCGTTCTTGGCGCAAACTTGGGAGCCAGGGGCAAATATCCGAGCATGATTGTCTTTGAATCGATATTTGGTGTGATAGTCGCGTTATCCAACGCGATGGTCGTGTTTGTCATGATTGCAGGATGGCGAACGCTCATGACGGCTAGTTCAATGATTTTGTTTCAACTTTATCAAAGTTTCAGAACAAATTCTACATTATTTTGTTGAATTTGCGGCTCTGTACGGAAATAGCGGCCCCATGGGAAAACAGCGGCCCCATGGGAAAACAGCGGCCCCATGGGAAAACAGCGGCCCCATGGGAAAACAGCGGCCCCATGGGAAAATAGCGGCCCCATACAAGGTTTTGATGGAAAATCATGTCTTGCATCATATTTTCACAGTATTACGTAAGGATGACGCAATACTATGCAATACCGTGTTCAAAGCGTGTAACTCGCTACAGAACAAACGGAGAAGGCTGGTAGAGGTGGCAATCGTTGCCCCAATGAGTTCGCAAAAATGTTATTCGAATATTTACGATCGATTGCACAATGATGACGCAATACTCCATTCCAATCAACAACGCTCCCCTTCCTCCTACCCCCGCTCCGAGAATAGCCCTAACCCCAACAACTGCAGAAGTAATTCCTGTTCATTTCATTCGGATCACGTTATTCCATCTGCTATACAACAACGCTCCGAATTAACGAAACATACGATTTCTGAAATTGCTGACGTCATTAGAACTAGATCGATGATTGACCGGAGAGATGAACAACAGGATTCCCTTTCTGATGTTGGCGTGTCTGCGGCAGCAACGACTTCGAAGCCAGTCGCAGCTACTACTACTGATCCAGCTG
>LS532022.1:94579-105550 GCA_900490775.1 Pristionchus maxplancki | reverse complement strand
ACGCTTTGAACACGGTATTGCACAGTATTGCGTCATCCTTACGTAATACTGTGAAAATATGATGCAAGACATGATTTTCCATCAGGACCTTGTATGGGGCCGCTATTTTCCCATGGGGCCGCTGTTTTCCCATGGGGCCGCTGTTTTCCCATGGGGCCGCTGTTTTCCCATGGGGCCGCTATTTCCGTACAGAGCCGAATTTGCTAGTGTGTACTTCGCTGAAAGCTTTCGTAGAACTGGGATTCATATTACCATACTACATTCTGCACAAGGCGAGGGAACGATTGGAAGAAAGACAATGGCGAGATTTGTGGCTTCTGTCGCATTTTTCCGATGAATACAATTAATATTGAGCAAATTACTCATCTCGTAGACATGATTTTTTTTTGCAGTATTTCACTCCTCGTTATGAAAAATCAAAATCAAAGAAAAAGGGCGTAAAAGACCCGGTCACTGAGGTTTTTGGTTCAGCCGTGTTTTAGAGTTTTTGGAAAAGTTAGTTTTCAGAATTCTGATAAACTTGATCATTCGCCGATCGTCGTCGTCGTCGAGCGTGCGAGTGAGCAGTCACACCAACTGAATCAGTGCAACCTTGTACAAGCTCATCCAATAAAATTGCACCCTTCTGTCCTGATGTTCTCATAAATGCTTGCTTTTTTGTCACTTTTTATTCAAGACATACTCATTTCGGTATTTCGATTGTAGACTATCGATTATCTTCGCTAGCCTCAACTTCAAACGGCATTAGAATCTTCTCACTCGTGATTTTTATTCTCAGAAGTACTTTCGTAATAGTGCAACATCGGATGCCAGGTAATGATCAGCTTTGGTGACATTTCAAACAAAATGACATTTCGAAAAAACTGTTTGTATTCTGCCACTTGATATGTTCAACTCTGCTAATTATGATTACATGATGGTTACACATCCTCTATTCGTCAATGAAACTTACGAAAGCATGTATCCGCACGATTCAATTGAGACTATGATTTCCCCTCCTCCGCTCGCGAAGATTTGTTGATCTTCCACCGGTCACACATGATGCAAATTGGGAGGAATAGTCTGGCTCTCTCATTATCTCATGATCTGTCGCTTCTCTAGCAGACAAGAGAGCATGGGAAAGCTAGAGAGTCAGACCATTCATCCAAGTTGTCGATGATGTGAGGAAAAAGGAAGCTTGAAGGTGTTATTAGTGTTGAAAATAGCGAGGAGTATAAGGTCAGCCTGTAACATTTCCTTTTCCGCATTTGTGCGATGTTTCCGATTGACTACCTCTTCTTAGTCTACTGCATCTATATCTTGCCTCTCTACTTGGCTGAGATTTGGACCATTGTGAAAGTAAGACTTGTTATCCCCTCAAGGAATATTACATTATTTTTAAGCCCGGATCTCCGTTCAATGGTGCATTCTACTATCTCTTCGTCGCTGGAGCGATTGTGGTATTTTCGAATAATAAATAAATATTGTTTTAATATTTGAAGGATCTCATTATGGTGGGCGTCTCGGCTCACGAATTACGAATTGCGTTCTTTCCCCTGGTCAATGAATTTTTCGATGGCTACAACTGTGATGTGTGCGCTCAGATTCGAGTAACGTGAGTCGTGATTCACTGATCAACCGATCAGCCAACTGCTTTAAAGAATAACATTCATCTGCCCCTTCACTCAAGACTTGTTGAATATGTTCGTTGCAATCAATAGAATAACATCGATTCATCGTCCACTGCATCATTCGCAGGTACCAGTGCTGTTCATAACATGGGAAATATCTCTTTCCTATTCACTCGCCACGCTCTCTAGAGCAATGTACTTGTTCGAATTCTGGCATAAATTATATCTAAATCGTATCAGATTTGGAGAAAGTTGCTTCCTGTTTCGATAACTATCAGCTATCTACTTCCGATCGTAATGCATTCCATTACATTCACAAGGTTCGTTACTCTTCCACATGCATTTGATATGGTTATTCAGGAAGATAATCCACATAAAAGTGATTATGAGAGACTATGCTATTTACTATGCTTCTGCGGATATTACTTACCTTCCATGGGTAAATTTCATTTTTTTTCTGCAAATTCTCCCTTTTACAGCACAATTCCCATACTATTGCTGCGGTTAAGATGATAATTACGAGCGTTATTATTGCTATCCTGTATGCAATCGCTGCAAGAAGTCTTCGAAAATTAGCAGGCAGCTCAGAAACCGCAAAACAAGAGAAAACGCTAGTAAAAATGGGAATTATTAACTTTACAATTATTATTCCGGCCACATTCATGCAGGTGAAGGGACGGATAAGAAATTGGCAATCAAATCTCGTATCTAGCTAATGCTTTCGTTCGAATTCTTTCCCCATGATTGGATCATTATGATGTTCTACCAATTCGGATGGATCATCGATCTCAAATGTGAGCCCATCTTAAATGTTTACCGTAATTGGATGCAATGCTTTTTAAGGTTTTTGCGCATCTGTCACTATGATCGTTGTGAACACGTCGTTTCGAAAGCACGTGATGCATTCCTTCGGATTTTGTCGGTGCGTGTGCAGAGGGTAACACTAATTCCGTCATTGATTCAGGCTGAAAGCGCTACAAACTTCCGTGTCTGACAGCAATCGCGTACCACAACGAAAAATGACTATTCGTACTGTAACTCAGTAGACATTGCCCGAATTATGTTCACGTCCGTTTATATTATGTGAAGGAAATAAAAAAAATTTGGTATAAAAAGCCCGAAGAAACCGTAAGCGCAACAGATAATTACTCGGTGTCGTTCCCGGATCGTGATTACTTTCTTCTTCCTCCCATTATCTCGCAAAAAAGGTAAAGTCAGGTGCATCCCGGTTTCAAGACTGGGTTCGCTGGAGGAACCTGCTAGGCCAGTTTTCCACTTTCGGGCGCCTTGGCGCCTCGGAGGCGGTGTCACGGTCGGCACGCAAAAGTACGGTGCAATATATGGACCGCAAGCATTTCTCACAGCACATCACAGCACTGAGCAGGTGATTTAGTTCCGTTAGTTAGCCGCTGAGGTTTGTGCTGAGGTTTGTAAGATATGCACTAGCCCCTTCATTTCATGTTTTTCAGCTTTCAGAGTGAAGCAGGTGAATCATTTCTCGCCCTCGAAATCGTTGGCAGACACACCTTTTCCGTTCCAGTCTCGATGGTCTTCATTCATAATGGTAAAAATGGTCGCAAATGTTGTAATTCTAAAACATTTTTCGTTCAGGCGATATGGATAATTTCATTTTTGGCCAGACGATTATTCAACGCGGCCGATACACTAGCATGCTTGTCGTCGAGTCGATATTCGGCGTGGTGGTAGCGTTGTCTAACGCGGTCGTCATCTTTGTTCTCATCGCGGGAAGGAGCACACTAATGCAGGTTAGTTCTTTTATTTTTTCGTATCTTTATTGAAATTTTAGAACAAATTCTATATTATATTGGCAAATTTGATAGTATGCACTTCGCTGAAAGGCTTTGTCGAACTGGCTTTTATCTTGCCATACTATATTCTGCAAGGCGAAGAGCGGAACGGGAGACCGGCTAGCAACCTTTTTTAAAATTATATTTTTGTTTATTTGCAGCTAGCCGGGTACTTCAGCCAAAATTACGAAACAATCGTCTTCAATGCTTCAGTGCTCGCAGATTACGGTCTCACTAGACACGATTGCCTACAAAATTGTGCTTTTTAGGTGTTCTTTTCTTCACGATTCTAATCGCACTCAATCGATTACTGGCCGTGTCTCGGTCAATGAGAAGCTGGCAAGCACACGTGCCGATTGGCGACGGGTCACTTTCATTTTTAATATATATTTATTTTGATTTTTTCAGCCTGCAGACCGCAGTCTCTTGTGCTGTCGTCTGGATCTGTGCGGCTGTCATTCCTGTGCTGTTCTACGTGCTCGAGTGCGCGTACAAATACGACCGAGTAGTGAGAATTTCGCAACCAAGTCTACATTTTATTTTTTTATTTTCAGAAAGGCGTCTACACGAGCAATTGCTACGCTTCGAACGGAAATGCAGTCGATAAAGGAAGAACGGATACGCAGAAATTATTTCTCGTCTTGCTCAAGTGTCTCATCTACCTGAGCTACGCATGTACTGTAGTCGTGCTCGCGCTGTACTTGACGATTCTCATTTTGCTGAGGTTCGATTCGGAACGAAATCATATTTTCGAAATAATAAGCACCGTTCAGGAAGAAGCGGAGCACGATGCAATTCGGAGAGACAAGAGCGAGTCTGTCAAACACTCAACTGCAAATTCTGTGGCAGAGTTTGCTCGTTTTCGCTCTTTACGCGGTACTGAGTAAATTGGATTTATCGACAGAATCTTAAAGTTGAGGCCTCAATTATCTGCATATTTGCGCTGCCATTCGTGCAATTCGATCGGCGAGGGAGCGTAACTGCTTTTGATGTCGCGTACGTGGAGAATTTGCTGAATTTGTCGATCGCAGCTGTCTATCCCGTCTGCTTTCTGGCCATGTCGGGAGAGATGAAGAGGTAGGGAGAATCTAATCGAGTGTTGCTAAATCCGTTTTCAGAGTCCTCGCAAACATGATATTCCGTCGGCCGTCGCTGTCATCTAGCGTGCGAGTGAGCAGCAATAGCCAGTGAATTTTTTATCATGATATGCAAGAAGGGGCAATCGACGGGTGTTAGAGTGATCAGCATCGCTCACTGAATTGTTTTGTTTTGGGTGGAGAATAAATTTTTGAAAATTCAAAAAGTTTTTAGAAATTTATCTCTGCTTCATGGCTTTGAAACCGCATGACCTTTAGCAACTGTTTATGTCGGCATGAATCACATGCCCATCACAAAAACACGTATTGTATGTATTGTGTCCGGATTGTATGATAGACACATCACGGGACATCAGAAGCCTACGCATACGCTCTTTACGCCTGAGAGACTCTCATGACTGAGCCTCGTACCGTCCACAACCATCATACCTTCTCTTTCCCATCATCAGTCTTCTAGAAATGAACGCAACCGCGTTGATGGATCTGCTGCGGCACTACCCTATCTATCCCGGCTTCTGTTTCCTGTTGTATGCTTCCTATCTGATCCCTGTCGTTCTATTGCTCATTGTCCTGCAACGATCAACCATTGAGTATAACTGCAGGTATTGCTCCCTTTTGGGCCTGGTAAGCATACCGTTTTCTCAGGATTGTCCTCACAGCCTGGGGCATCGGCATGGTCGGCATATTGACCGACGAAATGCTTTTAATGATAGTAAATTTGACACCAGCCGATGGAGAGTTTGTATCGAAGAAACTGCAGGATCCTCGTGAGTTTCGAAAATATTTATTTCATATATAAATCTAAATTCTCAGCCCACCGTCCGTACATTCACGTAATACACAGCATCTGCTACATGTCAACATCGGCACTGGAGCTGCTATTTGCTTTAGAACGGACGGTGAAATTACTGATTCTTACATTTATTTTCTTTGCAAAAGATCGCCTATCGCACTGCCAAATCGACAATAGAAAATCGCTCGATCTATCGAATTTTGATACCGTGGATGGCTGTTTGGGTGAGTGAATTATTAAAATGAGATTCAAAGTTGTTGTTTCAGCTCCCCATTGCTGCCTACCTATCCAAACGCGCCTATATCGGTATTGTTTCATCGAAATTGTCATTGTAATTATTATTTTTTCAGACTTTGAAATGATGACAATAAGCGCGACCTACATCTCGACTGAAATCTTGTCAATAATCGTGAGTTTTTCAGCATTTTAGTATTAATCAAAATTGATTTCCAGTCCACGCTTTGCATATATTATTACTGTAAGCGTCGCTACAACACGATGCTCGGCCGCAGCAGTCTCACTGAACGATATCATGTGATAATCAACATACCAGGCCTAATTCAATGATCTATCCTAGATTCGGGAGACCTTCTTGCTCTCGAGTGCCATGTTTCCAGTAAACGTTTGCGGATTCACAATCAAGGCAAGAATCTTGATCGTTTGCAGCAATAAGACAGGGCTCTTTTCAGTTTGCCGCGGCCATCGTTTGCTGGATCTACACGCTCTATTATGAGGTCCTACCCTACTTCGCGCTTGAATTTGTCTACCAGACCGTACGTTTTTCCTTAAATGAATCCCAAGAATGGGCTCGATAGTTGCACGCGACCAACTGCGCCGTCTGCGCGATTATTCTCATACGAGGGCATCCAAGATTGAGACGAGAAGGATTGAAGATCATGCAGAGATGGGGATGGTTTGTGAGATCTATTCAACCGCAATTGACGAATTTTACAGCTGCCGATCGATCGAGATCAAGGACACCACGACAAACAGCGCTAAAGACGGAAACGCGTATTTCGCAATGCTATCAGAGTCGTGGAAATAGAATATCATTGTTATTCTATTCATCTGTTTTTTGACATGCGTCATACGAGCTGATTACGTGACTCGTCTGATCATTTATAAATAGGGAGTATTTCACTTTTGTTGACATCAAACACATTATTCACGGGGTGGATTATGTGACGTTGCTCTCATTCACTCACACTAACTCTACATGCACTTCAAAATCAATGTAGTGAAAAGCGCAACCGCTTCCGATTTCCCATCCTGTCAACTTTCCCACGCCCCTCCCGTTCTCTCATGCTAGGGAAAGGAATTATATTTATCTTAATTCTGCAAGTTGATTTTATTTCCCACGACACCTTTCCTCATTCATGCAGCTCCTGCAGCAGTGGCGGACGCTCGTGACATCAAATACACTGCACAATCCCTGTTTTGGTAGTGAAACACACGCCTCGCTATCGGGCGAGTCAGAGCAGTCGTCCGGCGCGCACGGACCCCGATTTTTGACGAGAACACCGTGGACTCTCACGATGATGTCCGCATTTGTGGTCGGAGGAGCGGGGGTTTTTGATGCGGGCTCTGGAAATTCTATCATCACTTTTATCCCCTAATTTTTGTTTTCCTGATATTTTACGGTTGCCAAAACTAAGATTCCATCAGTAGAACTCACATTTCATCTCTTCTCACAAATGGAAACGCACAAATGGAAACGGCAACAGCACAGACGAGAAGGAGCGCTCAGCGCATTGTAAAGGGAGAAGAAATGAGCAGATCGTTGGGTTTTATCATAAACCTATCAGAGACCGCAAGCTCCGCCCCTTTTGAGGGAGAAAGGAATCGGGCAAAACCTGCGCCGAGGGAGCACAAATCGAATTCAAATCCGTTTCGAGTGATCTAGTGCTCGTTCTGTAGCTATCCAGAGCCTCTATAAAAAAAGAGTATGGAATTAGATGCTTTCTACTTATCGTATCATCGTGCTCCACTCGCAATTTGCTTCTTATATTTTTAAAAGAACATTAGAGAAGAGAAAGCAGACATTAGAAGTGTCCACGAATTGTGCTTCCTTTTCAAAGAAATCAGTCCACGCTTATTTATTTGGTTCCGACTTCCGTTGTTTATCTCCAGCATTTGCAAAAAATTTGCAACCTACCGGACTCGAATCTCAAGCCGCCATATTGCAAAGTAGAAGCGCTACCACTGCACTATCGACGCATGCTAGGGTGAACTTTCCCGATCTCTCATGATCACTGTGCATGGATTTAGGCTCCGCCCCCTATGTATTACTACCCGATTCCGAGTCGATCATGTAGGGAAATGAGAATGCACCTTTTCAGCTCTAGCGCGGCTTAGAGAAAAAATATTCACAAACGTCCAAAAGTATGATGTTCTGGGGGTTCTAAGGGACAGTTCGGCTACGGTTTTGACATCAGTTGATCGAAACGACAATCCACCTTCTGGTCTCTAGTTTTATGCCAACAGAAATGTTTTGCAGGACAACGTCTTCCCGACAAAAACAAACAGTCATGGTGATTGTAGAACTATATTTGCACATGTGATTTGTCGTTCTACTCATTCGTGAATCGCAGAGATCTTTGTCGAAATGAATGCACAACTGTATCGATGTTCAAGTGCAAAAAAATTATACATGCATCAAGCCACAAATAGGTTACATTCCCACATCAATGACATCTGTCCTTGTTCGCGCAGCTCTTGCAGCACAGCCCCGTGAACTCTCTCATGTCGCACCATCCCGCCTCCACGATCGACCGACACGTAAGGTCGTTGGGTTCGTCCGAGCAGTCGTCCGGCTTGCACGGATCGTGATCCGTGAATCCGGGATAGATGAGCCGGGATAGAATGACACGAGGAAGGGACGAAGGCGGTGAATCATCTGTAAGCGTGAACTCTTCGCGTATAGATTCAGCTCACACATTAAAATAAAACTCGAGAAAACACCTATCCAGAACGCGGAACTCACAGCGTTTCGAGAGCTGACGAAATGAGAGACGGCTAGAGTAAAATAGAGACAAGGAGCAAGCGAGAGAGAAGAGAGAAACAGAGTAAAACGCGACGCGACCGCGTCGCGACAGAGAAAAATAGAGAGAAGGGAAAGCGAGAGAGATCGCTATAGGAGCCTGATGCCTAGCGCAGTTTTGGTGAGCAATCTAAAACGGTACCAACTTTTTTTGTCTTCTCTTTCGATGGGGCTGAAACGCTGTGAACTCACCATTGGCCGCACAAACGGCGGCAATGCACGCAATTAGAAGGAGCAGGAGACCGCGCATTTTGTTGTGGGAGGTGGAGGGTGGGAGCTACACTGAACCGCGGATTTTATACCACAGAGAATCGACTCACGGTGAATGTAAAAATTGTTTTCTTGCACGGTTTCACTTTTTGCGAACATATCAGTCATTGTGATTCACAGATGTGAAAATATCATTTTGAGTAATTTGTATTAGTCAGGCTAGCAATCCTTTCAATAATCGAGATTGATCGTGAGATAGTATGAGATGTGAGACATACTCGCCCAATTCACGACCAACAGATTTGCACATGCTGATTTCTTTGCAGATTGTGAGAAAGTATGAGATTGTTATTCATTGAAACACATGCGTGCTGTCCACCTCGACGTCGTGGATGAATTGGTATTTCCAATCTGTCTCTCCGCTCGCCTTGTAAAACCAACATATCACACATTCGCCCTTACCACTTCACAGAATAAGAAACAATTGAAAAGAAATAATGTTTATCACTGAGATGGAATAAAAAAAGGCTTTCGCCAGAAGGGTGAACGTGCAAATAAATAACAAAAGAGAATGTCCGAGACAGCGATGAAAGGACATGAAGATATTGCAGAGATGGGGATGGTGAATGAGTCCTAATCTACTAAAAAACAAGTTATTCAGCTGTCGATCGATCGAGATAAAAAACACCACCACTGACAGTGCCAAAGACGGAAATGCTTATTTTGCGATGCTATCAGAGTCGTGGATATAAACGCATCGATGATTCAAAATATTATGATAGGAAGTTTGTCATAAATAGGTACTCGTTGCACGACTCACAATCATCCTCACTAGCTCACATAAATCAACAAATGAATAAGAATTACAAATATTAATATCATTGAGTGCATTCTTCATCTCACAGAGCCGAGTCTGTGACGAATCCTTGTTCTCATTCACAACAAGATCGATTGTACTTCAAGATCAGTATAGTAAAAAGTACAGTCTCTTCCGCTTCCCCTTTCCCTCTCACCTATACCACGCACCTGCCCATGCTCCCTGTCTTCCGGAGCATGAAACTTAAACGTCTTTATTCGCACAGATACATCTTCTCAATGACACTTATCTTTGTTCGCGCAGCTCTTGCAGCACAGCCCCGCGAACTCTTTCATGTCGCACCATCCGACCTCCACGATCGAATCACACGTAAGGTCGTCGGGGAAGTCCGAGCAGTCATCCGCCTTGCACGGATCGCGAGGCGGCAACGAAATGGCGTTGAGGAGCCGAGATAGGGTGGCCAGAGGCGAGCGAGTAGAGGGTGAATGATCTGCAATGGTGAACTGTTGGCGTGTAGATGCTCACATATTCAAATAAAACTCGAGAAAACACTGAGAACCCGAGCCCGAGAACTCTAAAACTCGAGAAACAGAACTTCACTCACCATTCGCCACACAAGCGGCGACGATGCAGGCGCATACAAGGAGCAGTAGACCGCGCATTTTGTTGTGGGGGATACAAGAGGACCTCGGGTTTTATACCACAGAAAACACACTCACGGTGACTGTAAAAGTTGTTTTCTTGTACGCATTCACTTTTTTGCAAACATATCAGTCATAGTGATTCACGGATGTGAAAATAGCATTTGAGTAATTTTTATTAGTCACGTTAGCATACATGTTGCTTTTCCAAACCTCAAGATTTATCGTGAGTTGATGTGAAATGTGCGTCAGATTTGCACATGAGATTTTTTGAGGTTCGTGAGATGAGAGTCGGTGCGCATGAGGTTGTCATACATTGATTATTGGCACAAGTGTGCTTTCCACCTCGACGACTTGGATGAATTGGTCTTTCCAATCTCTCCGATCGCCTTGTAAAACCATCATATCACCCATCACTTCACAGAATAATAAACTGTGTATATCAATTGACATTTATCAGTGAGATGGAACACAAGATAATAAGAGGCCATCCATGAGAGAACGTAGCTTCTGGGAGGGGTCGACGGACGGCTTTTTTGCAACCCCTCCCAATATTTCACGGGTGATGTTCCCATACCGAGTGCTGATATTTGGCCCAATATGGAGGGTTCTAGTGCACGTTCCGAAAAATGCCAGGGTCGTCCCAAAAATATTCGAAAATGTCAAGTTTGAATAAAGTGAGTTTCGAAAAACATATCTGATGTATTCTTGCCTGCTGATTCTAAAAAAATATGTTTGGAAGCGATTAGGTACCGATAACAGAGACTATCTGAGAGAATTTAGATAGGGCCGTACAACGATTTTTTACCCTATGCTGAAAAAATGGCCCTAGGGGTACTTTTTCATGTAGAGTCCGAAAATCGACCTTAGGAAGCCGTATCTCTAACCTCCAATACCCTGTGGCACACTCTACCCTGCCAGGGGGTAGATGCAATTTCACGAATGGCGCTGCAAA
>LS532022.1:37759-53643 GCA_900490775.1 Pristionchus maxplancki | reverse complement strand
ACAAGTGGAGAAGGGATCAGAGGAAGAGGGTAGATCAAGGGAGGGAGTCGTCGATTCCAAGCGATTTGGCGTCAGAAAACGTTGTCTCATTCGCAAACCGCGGAATCAATCATGATGATATTATATATTTGGAATCCTCTCATCGTTGCGCTTCCATCTATGTAGGTTACAACACTCGATATTGAAGGAGCAAAAATATAGATTTTTAAATTTAAATTTTCAAATTCATGAAAAATGAATTAAATAGGCGTGATAAGCATAAAATTCTGTACCGGACTCTATTTTGGCTTAATTTTTGCACTATTTGAAGGTCAGAAAAACCAAAAAAGTCGATTTCGACGTGACGTCATCTGGAGCCAACGACGGCTCGAAATGAAAAATGAAAGTCACCACCTTTTTCAGCACCCTCGAGAACCCTAATGGCTAAATTTTCAGAGATCCGACCTTTTTGGACTGTGCCGGATCCTTCTCGATTTGCTCGATTCTTACAAAAACAGCGTCATATCATGCATTTTAGGAGTCAATCAACATGCTTTACCTTCAAGGACTCATAATGCCGCTAATATTCCTGTTTAGATTAAGGTTTAGTCGTGTTTAAATTTTTCTTTTTGAGATAATGCTAACAGGAAGGAGAGACAACACACCAGATACCTGCTTTCTGTAAACTGGACAAGTGGGCCGGAGCTGGCATCTCATCACACTAAGGCGATTACAA
Source organism: Pristionchus maxplancki (assembly GCA_900490775.1). Lineage (NCBI taxonomy): Eukaryota > Metazoa > Nematoda > Chromadorea > Rhabditida > Neodiplogasteridae > Pristionchus > Pristionchus maxplancki. The sequence continues at coordinate 52,928 of LS532022.1, read as the reverse complement.
ATGGCTGGTGACAAATGGCTGGTCATTCAAGTGAATGAGATCATAGCCGAACCACCCCACACTTTTTTTATATTTCATAAATGTTTACAAGATGATATTTACAAGATGTTTACAAAAATGTTCTTCTTCCTATCTTTATTCAAAGATCTATAGAAAGAAGATATTGACGTTTTTGTCTATTTTCGTGAATGGCAAAAGGTGAAAAAAATTTCGTGAATGATCGACGGTACCGGCTCAGTACCGGAAACCTATGTATCAATGCCTCATTCGCTTATTCTATTTCGTGTCAGTGTTGGTAGATCTTAGTATTCCTTTGGGAGGTTATGGCATGACTCATGTAAGGTAACGAGATTTGATGCTGTTCACAAATCAGCAGCTTTTGCAGCGCAACGATAAAAAAGATCTCGCCATTTTCCGACTGGTCGAGAATGAATGATTGTCTGAACGGAAAGAGCATTGCATCGTCGTCGATAAATAAACCTTAATGCTCATTGTCCTAAGCAATAATATTGACTGCACCCCAGATTTCTTTAAACTCTAAGGAGGTTGCCGCATACAAAAATATCGGCAAATGCTCAGACGTCACAGTTAGGTTGTCATGAAATCAAACCCCCCTGAGAAATTACAATGGTCATCATGATTGATCATCGTAGCATGATAGTAACGATCACAATCCTCGTACTCATAATAATATCAAGACTATTTTAACCATGTTTCCTATTCACGGACGAATAGAAATGATGAATTTCGGTCGGTTCTGTAGTTGTGACTTTTGATATGTATAATATTCCAGGCGTTGGCATTCCACTGAATCTGTTCCTTCTATATCTCATTCTCCGCTTTTCTCGCAAAGAATTGGGCGCTTACAAGCATCTGCTCACAATTTTCGCCGTTTACGACATTTTCCTAGCGATCATCGAGGCTCTGTTCAGTGCGGTACGATTTTTGCTTTGGAAAGCCCTCACCATAACCTTTCAGACTGCGTTTCGCCTGAACACAATCATTACTATCGTAGGACGAACATTTTGGGAGACGAGGGTATGCCAAACTAACAAGACAGTGATAACTTCATGATTGTAGCATGTTTGTTGCATCTACGTTGCTGCCTACAGTATTCCGTTTTTTCTCACGAATCTCAACTTTCTCTATCGATACTGGGCAATAAAAAGGTGATCTAATTTTATTTTTTAAATAAGTAATTGAAACTTTTCAGACCGGAGAAATTGTCTCTCTTTTATAGAAAAAAATTCCAAGGAGCACTTATTGCAGTTGTGTCCATAAATTGTACCACATGGTATGCCTAATTTTACAGTTATCGTTGAAATTCGAAAATAATTCGGGCAAAAATTAGGTACATTGCTCTCCTGTGGTTCTGCGATGGAGACATTAATGAACCGACAACAATCTTGATACGAGATTTATACACTGAAAAGTACAACCTTACGATCAATGATGGTTGGATTATAATGAACCATTGGGTAATTCCTGATTATTCGAGCTAAATTTAAATTTACTTTTAGCCAAACGGAAATTTCGCACTTCGTCCGTTTCTGGTCGTTGTTTACTCCGACATCCTGCTGACTACCGCTTTTGTGACATCTCTGTCACTATCAACAATGACTTTCTACCATATCCAGATAAGCACCATAGTCTCAGAAAACTACAGGAAGATGCAGAGAACCGTGCTGACAGCGTTGTGTGCGCAGGTAGAGACTTATTATTATTACAATAATAAAACTTCGAAATATGTCAGGCGATAGTGCCACTAATCTGCGTGTACGTTCCATACGTCAACACACTCAACGCGCCGTTCCTCGGCGTGGAGAGCGTCATATCACCCGAAATCAGCGCTTCGTTTGTCTCCGCATTTCCGCTCTGGGACGCGCTAGTGATCATTCTGCTGATGAAGGATTATCGTATCGGTGCCATGAGTCTCGCGTACGGCAGCGGCAAGAACAAGATCGAGGCAATATCTGGAATGTTCACGTCGACTGTTACGGCTACGCCACCCCAAAAATGAATTACGATGTGTCCAACCTAAGTTCTGCCACAAGACAACGCAAATTTGATGTTTTGTTTGGAATTTTCACCCCAACAGTTGCTGCCGTTCAGTTGTTAAGTTGAATACATGTTCCTTCTAAAGACCCCGTTTACTATTATCAGAATAAAATTATTGTAATCTAAAGCATTTTAATTCCTTAGAGACTATCGCTGATGATAAAGCTATTCACTGCTCACTAGGAATGCGAATAATATTGGTATGTACGGCGGTCTTGTCAGCGAAGAATTCTGTCTTGTGAGCATTTTTAAAGTTTTATTCAAATCAATTCATAATAGGGCTATTCGATCATCGCGACCACCTTTTCCTGTCTCGCTAATGCCATTCTCATCTACGTTTTGCTCACAACACACGTCACTCACGTAAGCTACCTTCCCTGCTATTTTATTAAGGTTGCACCTTTCCAGGTCGGTCCGTACCGCTACCTACTGCTGTCATTCGCAATCATCGATGTTCTCATCTCATTAGTGCACTTTGCTCTCGTCCCGGTATGATTTCATCCAGAAATACCAACATTTCGTAATTGAGGCCCTACACATGACTGAATTTGGCTACATCTTCTGGGGCTACCGCTGGCTTGACGGTAGCACCGCGCAAGGCGTTTGGTCGGGTAAGGAGCGTTCTGCTTTGCAGGCTAACCTTCATTGTTCTTGTCAGGACTCGTATGGGCACTGCTCTTCTATCAGACGTTCGTGCTCACATCGTTTCACTACGTTTACCGATTCGTATTACTGTGCAAGTGCGATCTGTCCACGAAATTGCAATTTCAAATCACGTTTAGTCCGCCCTGGCTGGCGTGGATTCAGCGGAATCCGTGGCGCAATTGGATTCTGGTTGCTGTCATTGCGGACATCGCGATTGTTGGTACAACCGATCCTCATTGTATCGATAACGATGAATGAATTACAGGCACAATTTTCGTCGCAGCTTGGGAAGGTTTCTCGCCGAGAGACCTCTTCCGACAAGCTTTTGCGGCAGAGATTATGGTAGAATTAGGTGGAAAATGGTAAAAAAATAATTTAATAAGGAAGTGTACGGAATCGACCTCTTTGCTCCAAATCTTCCGGGATTCCTCGGAATCGTCTATTGGGTTAGTTCTATTTTGATAATGATACTTTTCTGAGGGTCAAGAAAGATAAATTTCAGATTATCAACGATGAAGGCGAGAAAGAGTGGATCGTACACTCTCTGGTCACAATGTCGATTGGAATCTCCTGCTTTCTCGTTTCGGCTGTTATTCTTGTCTACTGTCTTGTGAACATAATCAGAGTAATGGCTCCGGCAAAGTGAGAATTTTTCTGTGAATATAAAAAACTTAATTTGACAGGCTTGTGCTCAAGTCTAACACTAAGCACATGCAACGGCAACTCTTCCGAGCTCTAATATGGCAGGTTTTTCTGCTTGTTCAATAATCGAGCGTGTTATGCGGTACTTGTAGACAGTAATTCCCGCGTTCACCTCATACGGCCCTATCGGATTCATATTTCTAGGTCCACTTCTCACTGGTAGGCATTTGCAATCATTAAATAATTTTTTTTACTAAATCAGGCGTCCATTTCGGAAGCCTGGGTACACTACTGATGATGTCCACGCAAATATTCCCCATGGTAGACCCATTCCTCGTCCTCTTCTTCATTCAAGGGTACTGTATCAGGGTGCGGTACCCAAGATTGATCGATCTTTACAGATACCGACGCACACTGCCACGCATCGTGCAGAGAGTGATCGCGCCCTCTTCAGCCCTGAATACAATGCACTCAAAAAGCACAATTATTATGCCGACATGAAAATGAAGATTGGCACACAATTGCAAACTTGAATAAACGTATCTCCTATCAACGGAATTCAGAAATAAGTCACGAAATCTACAGTATTCCTAATTCCTTAGAGACTTACACTGAATAAAAATCTCATCATTCTTTATGAGCTAGAATAATATTGAATTGTGATGTACGGCGCATTTGTCAGCGAGGAGTTCTATCACGTGAGTTGTAAAATCAATATTATTAATTTAAAAATCGATTTGAAAGGGATATTCGCTTTTCTCGACAAGCATCTCCTGTCTTACGAATGCGATTCTCATCTACGTGTTGATCACAACGCACGTCACTCATGTAAGTTCCAGTTTATATTCAATATTCAGGTCAATTAGTAACTTCTTTTCGACCAATTCAACGCAGGTAGGTCCTTATCGCTGGTTGCTGCTCTCATTCGCTGTCATCGACATTCTCACATCGATTGTGCACTTTGCACTTGTTCCGGTAAGATTGCGTTTCGAAAGATGAATTAATGGAATTTGAGGCCCTTCACATGACCGAGTTTGGGTATATCTTCTGGGGATATCGCTGGCTTGAAGGAAGCACTGCGCAAGGTGCATGGTCAGGTAATTTTGGTTCCAATTTTCCCAGAGCCTACTGAACCCAGAAATATCGCGTCTCTTCTAAAGGTCTTGGATGGGTGCTGCTCTTCTACCAGACGTTCGTGCTCACCGCATTCCATTACGTATACCGATTCGTGCTGCTGTGCAAGTGAGCGAATTTGCGCGCTCTCTCGTTCGAAGAAGAGCGAACGGGTAGATCACGGTTCAGCCCGCCCTGGCTGTCGTGGATTCAGCGGAATCCGTGGCGCAACTGGATCATCGTCGCTGTCGTGGCGGACGTCGCTTTCGTCGGTAACGTCATCTCTCCGATTCTTCCATCACAGCTCTTGTCAGGCACGATCTTCCTCGCGTGCTTGGAGGGCTTCACTCCTCGAGACCTCTACGCATTCGCGAAGGAGATGCTCGTTCGTTGCTGTAGCTATGCTGCAAATGAAAAACAATTTCTAGGAATGTTATGACATCGACCTCTTCGCGCCGAATCGTCCGGGATTTCTGGCGATTGTCTACTGGGTTTACTATTCTTTCATGACGAAGCTATGTGAAATAACTAACTCAGGTCGCTAATGATGGAGGCGAGAAGGAGTGGATCGTGCACTCGCTAGTCACCATCTCCATTGTTATCGTTTGCTTCTTTGCTTCGGCAGCGACTATTCTCTACTGTCTAGTGAACATTATCAGAGAGATGGCGCCGGCTAAGTTAGCAATATCGATTTTGATATCGTTACCACTATTTTTCTAGGCTGGCGCTAAAATCGAATACAAGACACATGCAAAAGCAGTTGTTCCGAGCTCTGATTTGGCAGGTGCCGCTTGTCGATTAATCCAGCATTCCATTCGCCCATTTTTTTAGACAATTATCCCGGTGATCACTTCCTATGGACCTGTCGCGTTCATTTTTCTGGCACCACTAATTACAGGTATTATAGCGAAAAGGCACTACAAATTCTCGGACATATTGAATGGTTATCAGGTATCAACTTCGGAAGCCTGGGCACACTGCTGATGATGTCAACGGAAATCTTTCCGATGCTCGACCCCTTCCTCGTTCTCTTCTTTATTCAGGGGTCCGGAGTTGTACCGGATCCAATAGTAATTGATTTCTGCAGATACCGCCGCGAGCTTCCACGCATGGTCCAGCGAGTGATCGCGCCCTCGTTTGTCCCCACACTGCATCAAAGCTCCACAGTTGTCAGATTGACATAACCTTCCCTCTGTACCCCCCTCCCAAAACGTAACGTCGCTGATCTATGTACGATGGGATCAGAATAAATTGCCCTTTTCATCTTTCAAAAATCCATTTGGGACCGAGTAATTGCCGCAAGCTTAGTAGAGATCTGCCTGTCTGCATTGCTTGAGAATCTATTTCGATGCTCCCACGTCATGGTGTCGTCGAAACTATCAACTTCGGTGAGGTTTGATGCTCCTAGAATAAGTTTATCAGTGAAAGATTGAAGTGGTTGGAATTCCAATGAATACATTTCTTCTTTACCTCATTGGTCGCTTTTCTCGAAAGGATCTGGGCTCATACAAACATTTGCTGATGATCTTCGCCGCTCATGACATATTCCTGTCGATCGTCGAAGCGGTTTTTAATGTGGTCAGTATCTCCGAGTTGCCTACTGCAACGAGCCACAAACAATTCCAGACAGACCTTCGGATTGGCGCTATGATCAGTGTTGTTGGGAGAACGTTTTGGGAGTCAAGGGTGAGTTCTCGAGCATATCTTCGTATACATTTTCACAGCATATTGGCTGCGCATACGTTGCATTCTATTTTCTTCCGTTCTTCTTGACTAATCTAAACTTTCTCTATCGATACTGGGCAATCAAGAGGTATAATGTTATTGATGCGTTCGAATGAACATCATTCATCCAGTCCCGAGAAACTAGCGCTCTACTCGAACAAGCACTTACAAGCGGTGTTCATTCTTGTTGTGGCTGCAACCACATCCGGATGGTTTGTTTACATAAGCTCGCATAGCTCAGGTTATTCGCCAAATTGAGGTACCTGGTTCTTCTATTGTTCTGCGACGGAAGCCCAGACGAACCAGGAACGATTGCAATGAGAGACTTGCTACGAGAGCGGTTCAACTTGGCGATCTACGATGGCTGGGTGGTCATGGATTATTGGGTATCGGAAAGAAATCCAGATTGGAGAATTCGTCAAATTGCAGCCGGGAGGCAGCTTCGCGCTACGTCCCTTCCTAATCCTTCTATTCACCGACTCATGTCTACTTCTATCATTTCTAACCGCCGCATTCCTCTCAACGGCCACCTTCTACCACATTCAGCGCAGCAAAATGGTTTCTGAGAAGTACCGAAAATCGCAGCGAAATGTTTTGACAGCGCTGTGTGTGCAGGTAATGCCAACGTTCAATGTCTGTACTCAAATTGACCCCAGGCCATCGTACCGCTCTGCTGCGTGTACCTCCCGTATGTGGACACTCTGAACGCGCCTTTCTTCGGGTACGAGAACCTCGTCCAGCCGGAATCCGTCCCTGCCTTTATCTCGGCATTTCCACTATGGGACGCGACCGTAATCATTCTGCTGATGAAAGACTATCGAGAGGGCGCACTCAGCATTGTGTGGAGAAGCAAGAAAAAGGGGCCGAATCCGGTTTCGAAGATGTTCGTTTCGTCAGTTGGTCCAATATCTGCGATTCCGAGCACATCGAGCCATGTCCAATAAATCCTGATTTTATGAAAAATGTGCCTCTTTTTTGTTCTCAAGCTAAAACATTTCTAGTGATAATTTACTTGATTGTTCAGAGAATCATTTTAATTTTTAAAAATTTTGCAATTCACGCAAAAATGCACTTTTAACTTCTGTGCTAACTTTTGATTTTTCATTGATTTCAGCATAATAGATATGTTCTCATACGGAAATGAGCATAGACCATTCTGAATCACGAATGCGTTCGTTGATAAACTTCTCGCATTACGCTAATAAGAGTGTTATTACTGGAAAGATAGCGTCTTGCGCATTGATAACGTTCCCGAATGGACAGTAGCAGGCTTGCAGACGCGGTCGTGAACGTGCACGTATGTGAGTATTCTTTTGTTACTTTCTGGGCATCTGGTTCCTCAGACAAGGCGGGCAAACAATTCAGGCTGCGGGGTGGTGCTGAATGCGCTGCTCATCTACCTCATTCGTCGCTTCTCGCGATCCGCACTCGGCACGTACAAGCACTTGCTGTCCGTGTTCGCTGCCTACGACATATTCCTATCCCTGCTGCACCTCGCCACGCGACCGGTGCGTCCACCAATTCAAGCGCTCCGTTGAGAGATGTATGCGGTTGGGGAGGCGTCTCCCTTAGTGAGAGAGCATGCGGTTATCTATCGAACACACTGAATCGGTCAGAATCGTGATAGTTATGAAGAGGATTGATACTCTGAATATTCATTCGAATTTCGGTAACGACGAGCGACTTGATAGCCTCAGCAGATTCCGATATTCGCATTTTTCAGGCAGCAATCATTACGGGCACGACGATTGGAGTAGTGACTGAGACGAAGAGTCGGGTATGTTTCATGCGATGTTTCTTTTTGAGTGAATGTCCTGATAATCCGGCCTTGTTTTCGAGTTCTAGTGCGATGCTTCCCTTACGAACATCACGATTGCGGCGAAAACATGTCCTTTTCACGTCAAATAGTGAATCACAAATGGCGAAAACAACGCGTAGATCTGATCCCTGTTCTTTTGTCAACTCATCGTAGATCAGAGGATACGGTAGTTAACAATGAATGAGAATAGAAATGATGGAAAAGCAAAAGCGATGAGAAAAAATGAATGAAAAATGTAGAAGATGACGTCGCTCTACTGCGCGTGCTTCTCCGTGCCCTTCGCCCTCATGAACATCCACATCATCTACCGCTTCTGGGCCGTGCGCAGTCCGCACCTCGTCGAGCTGTTCTCGCGGAAGACCTTCATCGCGCTCCTCTCGCTCTGGCCGCTTGCAGAGTGCGCAGTGTGGTGAGTGCTCTCTCCACACTTTTCACACACAAAAGTCATCGAAAAAACGCGTTTTCCGCTCAAATAACCAAAACCTCGAGGGAATTCAGCACCCGAAATAGTCCCGAGGGACGAGTTTTATAGCCATCTCGATGGTTGACCTATTCTAGGTTCTTAAACAAAGCCCATTTCCGAATGAGAAAAAAAAAATGAAAATTAAACTCACTTTGATAACTCAAGTGATCGGGACTGCACAGGTACTTGCTGTGCTGCTACGCGCTGACGGGAGACGCGAACGAGGCGGGCACGGTCATCCTCAGGGACGAATACGCGAGACGGTACGGCAGGGAGTTGAGAGACGGATGGATCGTCATGAACTATTGGGTGAGCGGATACGTTTTCGTTGCAGCGCAGGTATCCTTCGTTTTTTCCTAAACAACGACTCCCTGCTTTCGCAATGCTTACCTTTTGGAACCCAAGTTTCTGCAAATTACCGAAAGGATAGTAGGTATTCCTGGGTAGCGAGCGAACGTTTCAAGGTGTGAAAGCTCAACCCATCATCAGGAGCACGGCTTCAACTCGAGGCTGTTCGCCGCGATGGTCGCCTTCGACGCTATCATCGTCGCGTCGTTCGGCGTCGCCTTCTAGCTCGGCGCGCTCACCTACCGCCACATCCACCGCCTGCATCTGATTTCGGCATCGCGCCACGCGCACACCCTGCACCTCAAGCTGTTCATCGCCGTGTGCGCACAGGCACGTATTTTTTGTTACGCATAGTTGATCAGGAGAACGCTCACATATGTTTCATTAAATCAGAATCAGAATCACGCATTAAGTGTTCAATCACATGCTGATCTCTTCTGGTGAAATTGACCACCAGTCATCTCCGATAGTTGCATGTATCCCGTCTGTAAGGGGAAACTTCAACAGAAGTACAACGTATCGCTGCAGACGTTCGTGCCGCTGGTGCTCGTGTACGTGCCCTACTATTGCGTCATCAACTTCGCCTTCTTCGACGTGCCGCTCGCGCTCGCGGACGCCGCCTGGCAGCGGCTGCCCGCGTGCTTCCCCGCCTGGGACGCGGTCATCATCATCGCGCTCATCCGCGACTACCGGTGCTCCTCCGCTTAACACTCGAGAACGATATTCGTGAACGACATTATAATTAGGATCAACTGGTCGTTGCAGGGACGGGCTGCTCGGAATGTTCCGCAAGAAGCGGCCACCAACGGTGCATCCGCCGATATGGTCGAGCGTCTCGCAACTGCTCGCCGTACAACCAGCAATCGCGAATCCGCTAACGCGCTAGCGACTTCAGCAATAGAAAAAGTACCAGGAATAAATATCATCAGTCCCCGGCCTGTGTTTGGCGTAACGTCGATGACAGACAACAAATGTACTCGTAATCGTTGAAGCTTCTCTGGGACGCAATAAATCATCTCGCGCGCCAACGTGAAGAAAATACGAATGCAACTTCAGATATACTGTTATCAGGTGTTGATCGCCTCAATAATTCTCCTGGCCGAGGAATTGCAAGTATAAAAAATATAGTATTCGTAATAATAATATTGTCTGGTGACAATGTGCTAATTATACTTAAACGAAGTTCTTTGAATACAGAAAATCTATAAAATGCGTCCTTGTAATCTCAAACTCCTCGGAGACTGGTTAGCCACCAACCGACTAGAAGAGTATACTAACACGGTATTTCGCTCATCTCCCAGCACACTCATCCTATGTTTCCGTATCACGCACCGATTGAGACTTTGAACTTCGGTAAACAGTATGGTTGTGAAGTGACAGAAATGCAATTTTGCAGCAATTGCAATTCCACTGAACGCATTCCTTTTCTATCTTATTCGTCGTTTCTCACGCAAAGAGTTGGGAACTTACAAGCATTTGCTAACAATTTTCGCAGTTCATGACATATTTCTTTCAGTCGTGGAGGCGCTTTTTAGTGTGGTAAATGTTTTGCTCATTTTCTATAAAAAAAACTTTTTTTAGACTGCAGTGCGAGTTGGCACAATAATAAGCGTCGTAGGGAGGACATTCTGGGAAACGAGAGTAAGCCACATTCCCACATGCACTTCTAATCTTCTGCGTAGCACATCGGCTGCGCATACGTGGCATCCTACACTCTTCCATTTTTCCTGACTAATCTCAACTTCCTATATCGATACTGGGCCATAAAAAGGTGAGATTGCTCTAGATATAATTCATGATTATCGATATTCAGTCCCCAGAGGCTGCAATTGTTCTCGGCCCAGATATTTCAAGGAGCAGTAATCTCAATCATAGGTGCAACTTGTACAGGATGGTTGGTTTCCTGAAGATCCTTCAGTTGATTCAAAATATATTCCAGGTACATGGCCCTCTACTTCTTCTGCGACGGCGGCGTGAATGAATCGGCGACGATCATTCTCAGAAACTTCTACATCGAACACTTCAACGTGACGATCAACGATGGATGGATCGTCATGGAATATTACGTATCGAATTCAGTTTGAAATACGGCGAATCCGCTATTTTCAGCCCAACGGGACCCTGTCACTGCGTCCCTTCCTCGTCCTCCTCTTTACGGATACGATGTTGCTGGTCTCCTTTTTGGCTGCGATGACGTTATCGATGATGACCTTCTACCACATTCACACGAGCACGATCGTGTCTGAGAAGACGCGGCAAGCTCAACGAACCGTGCTCTTGGCGCTTTGTGCACAGGTGTGTTTCTGTTCTTTCTCTCGTTTCTCTAAATTAATTGGACGTTGCTTCTGACTAGACCGCAAGTTCCAACCCTCACTGATGGCAGCAGTTCATGCCACAACCTGAATCCAAAAGAGCTATTGCAGACGCTCGTCCCGATGCTGTGCGTCTACGTGCCCTACATCAACAACCTCAACGCGCCCTTCTTCGACGTCGACGACATCATGCCTCCGGATGTCAGCGCGTCGTTCATCTCGGCCTTTCCGCTCTGGGACGCCGCTGTCATCATCTTGCTAATGAGGGACTATCGACGGGGCGCCCTTAGTCTCGTGTGCGGTAACAAGAAGAATGAGGCAGTTTCGAGGGTGCTTGTATCGACTGTGGCTCCGAACACTATTAGGTCGTTTAACAGCCCGAAATCTGTGTAGTGATGATTGATCCCTTGATATTCATTACACGCCGCCTTTTTTATGTGCAGCCAATCATTTATCTAAGTCAACAAGAACGGCAAATGTCGTTAATCTTGTGGTCATCGTTGCTGACAAATCGAGTAGTACTGTACGCTATTTCTGACATTTATACCTGCTTGTTATCGTACACTAAAAGACATCAGAGATAAGGAGTGGTATGACATAACGACAGAGTGCAAAACATCTCGAACAATGTGTGACAAGAACAAGAGGCCTAATGCAATGGCCCTGTATATATTTTTACAAATAAGAATTTATGCGAATCATATCGGCATCGCAACCACCGAGCTCGTCAATGACATCACAGAAGTATCGGCCGGCTTTTGGATCACTCGTTGGATGAACTTCGGCAACGCTTTGGGGTAGCTGAAAGTATTTTGATGAGCTTATCTGTAAAAAAAAGATAGCGCATACACGAAGAAGAGCACGAGGTACGGGTCGATCATGGCGAATATTTGCGTGGACATGATCAGAATCGTGCCCAGTCCTCCCAGAGGAATGCCTGGGATTTGGAACGCCTCCAATAATCGGGAAACAAGCTATTTATCGTACCCGTCAGCGGGCCGACGAAGACGACGCCCATCGGCGCGTAAGATGTCACCATCGGAATGGCTGTCTACAACGATTGGTTTTCTCAACACCTCTATTCGTCGCATCCGACCTGCCAGAGCAACGCACGGAACAACTGTTTGTGCATCCGACGAGTAGCCGACTTGAGGTGTGACCTGACCCAAATAGTAGAGGGAAAATAAAATTGAGACTCACGTTTCGACTGAGAGCTCTCTGAGCAGTTGCACCAGGCAGAAGACCATCACTGCAGCAGATGTACAAAAGACAGTGAGTACGTAGAAAATAGTCGCCAGTGAGCTCATCAAATATTCTTTCTCGCCAGACTCCGATACTGTCTGAATAAAGAACGTACGATAAACGATTAATTGCTTATTCACCCAGAAAACTATTCCGAAGAATCCGGGTCTGTTGGGTGCCCAAAGATCTATTCCGTATACATCCTGGAACGTGCTTTGCTCAAGAATAGAGAGAAAGAGCATACCATCATAATTTGCGCATAGTGCTCTCGTACAAAATCAGTGGGATAAAAGCCGTTCATTGCAATGTTGAAGAAGGCACCTGAAAACGATATCATACAGATCTGTGTTCGGTTTTCAAAGCGTACCAATATACGAAACATCAGCAACAACAGCGATTATCAGCCAGTTTCGCCAAGGGTTTTGCTGAATCCACCAGAGCCAGGGAGGACTGGAATCAATTTGAATGGGACTGATTTTTACACGATTCAGTTAGGTCAACTCACTTGCACATCACCACGAATCGATAAACGTAATGGAATGCAGTGAGCACAAATGTCTGGTAGAAGAGCACGGCGAAAACGCAGTCTGGAACACAATGAATTGGGTATAAGCGAGCGAGAAAAATTGCCAACTTGGAATGAAAAGTGAACCTACTCGCCCATACACCCGGAACAGTCGACAGCTGCAGCGTGCCATAGCCCCAGAAGATGTAGCCAAAATCGGATAGGTGGATGGCCTTGCAAATCATATTTCCTTCTTTGTCTTCATCATTTCGAATACCGGAACTTGGAAGAAATGAACCAGTGAGACGAGAATGTCAACTACAGCGAACGAGAGAAGCAGATAGCGATAGGGGCCGACCTAAATAAAATAGTCCCAAGAAATTCGCAAAACTAACATGGTTGACATGGGTGGTGATTATGATGTAAATAAGAAGAACATTCGAAGAGCAAGCGAACCCAGTAGCGAAGTAGGAGTAGGTCTGTGATTATCGATTTGTTTTTTTCACCTTAAACTTCTAAATCTTAAAAAAAATTCACATGATAGAATCCTTCGCTAACGAGGGCGCCAAACATAGCCGAGTGACGGCGTTGGGCACTTTCGCAATCATCAGCCGCTAGTAAATGTCATCCGTTGATCGCTTGGTAGAGAAGGGCAGGATCTTTCCATTCTTGAAAGGATACGGGCATATTCGAATATAGATCACTTTGGTTGAATCATCTTTTATCAGCACCAACAAGCATACGGTAGAGGCGAAACGTAGTCATTTACAAGAAGAACTTAAACGGATGAAATCAACTGGTATCTGAGAAAAAACCGAGACCATGACCGAAAATTGCCTAAAAACCGATTTTGGGAAAAACCGGATAGAATATTTGTCGGAATCCTTGTTATGAGACGAATCGCGAGAGAATCACCCATTTGAGAGGCCCCGCGGCGGTAGACAAAACATATGTCCTCTCCTCCCACCAAGTTAATGTAAGGTACTTTGAAGGATGCTCTTTCAAACTGCGCTTTCGGATTTTTGATATCGGGTGCCATTTTCGGGTTACGGTAGGTTAAAGATGGAGGATACGGTAGTTTTTCGCGAAATTCGCCATACCAAAATGAGCATAACTCGGCTCAAAATGATGATAGAAACTTTTCCAAAAGCGAATTAGAAAGAGGAAAGCTCGGACAACAATTCGAAATATTGAAACTCATTCCTGGCTGATGCGCCGGTGCGGAGCGGTCGGGCGGCCTACAACATGGTGCAACTTTGGCAATACCGATTTCCGCAGAATGAAACTATGATTTTCTCAAAGCACCTATGTATGGCTAAAAAATATCCAAAAATCAGAAAATTCGGTGATGGGAAAAAAAGGCGCGGACTTTTGTGCGCCGGCCCAAAAATGATTTTTTTAAATGATCACACAAACCACTCCATTTCATCACAAATGTGCTCAAAGTCATTAAATGCTACTAGAAACAATCAAAAAATTTCATTGGAGCAGTTTACAGCTCCATTATAGGGAGAAAAATAGATATTCTGGCCCATGGTGACCTACTTTGTCAAGGTGCTCTGAATTAGAGCCCATTCAACTTTCTAGTGTTTTTAAAAGTGCCCTAAGGGTAACTTTTTACGTAGAACTCAAAAATCGACCTTAGGAAGTGGTACCATCAAACCCGACCCAGACCCCATGGTACCCACTCCGGAACCAGGGGGTATGTGGTACCACCGAAATTTTCACTCAAACCTATACATGCGATAGTGAATATTGTAGATCTCGACGAGATGAACATTTTCTGTGTAGAAAGTGAAGGTCTAACTCTTCTTAGAAAAAAGTTGCATAGGTCCGAAGAATTTCAGAGTGAAATTTCCGGATCGCTGTAAGATCGGATTTTCGACTCAAATCATGATGTGTTCGATTGGAAATTATTTAAATGATCATAAATAAAGTTTTTGGAACGTTTGGGACATTTTGAGAGAAAAAAAAATTTTCGAAAAAAAATCTGAATTTGAAAAAAGTCAAAAATTTTATTTTCGTCCAATCCTCATCAAACTTTCTGGAATTATTATTCTGAATCAGATTAATCATTTCTAACACAAAAATCAATTGTAAGTAACGAAATTCCGATCTTACAGCGATCCGGAAATTTCACTCTGAAATTCTTCGGACCTATGCAACTTTTTTCTAAGAAGAGTTAGACCTTCACTTTCTTCACAGAAAATGTTCATCTCGTCGAGATCTACAATATTCACTATCGCATGTATAGGTTTGAGTGAAAATTTCGGTGGTACCACATACCCCCTGGTTCC
>LS532022.1:25178-36324 GCA_900490775.1 Pristionchus maxplancki | reverse complement strand
TGGTTTGTGTGATCATTTAAAAAAATCATTTTTGGGCCGGCGGACAAAAGTCCGCGCCTTTTTTTTTCCCATCACCGAATTTTCTGATTTTTGGATATTTTTTAGCCATACATAGGTGCTTTGAGAAAATCATAGTTTCATTCTGCGGAAATCGGTATTGCCAAAGTTGCATCATGTTGTAGGCCGCCCGACCGCTCCGAACCGGCGCATCAGCCAGGAATGAGTTTCAATATTTCGAATTGTTGTCCGAGCTTTCCTCTTTTTAATTCGCTTTTGGAAAAGTTTCTATCATCATTTTGAGCAGAGTTATGCTCATTTTGGTATGGCGAATTTCGCGAAAAACTACCGTATCCTCCATCTTTGACCTACCGTAACCCGAAAATGGGACCCGATATCAAAAATCCGAAAGCGCAGTTTGAAAGAGCATCCTTCAAAGTACCTTACATTAACTAGGTGGGAGGATAGGACATATGTTTTGCTACCGCCGCGGCGTGGGTGATTCTCTGGCGATTCGTCTCTTATGTTACCATACTATGTTTGATTTGAATCAAATTTGGAAAAAAAAATGTGCCCACGTTGCTTAATCCGATATACGTGCTAAGAAATCGAAGTACTCTGCCATCACGATGGTCAGTCGATTGAACAAGGAAAGTCAGAACTGCGTTCCCTTCTTTTCATGGACAATGTAAAAAAGCAAGAAACTGATTAGTTAACTTACCAGTCAACGGCCACACGAAGACAACGCCGCTCGGCGCGTATGACGTCACCATGGGAATGGATGTCTGTTACAAAAAACTTGTTTCGCTGTTTTCGAAAACACGGGTACCTGCCACAAAAGCGCCCGGAACAGCTGCTTGTGCATCCGACGAGTGGCCGACTTCAGGTGCGATCTGAATCGCTAATACTTTCGAAAAAAGTAAGGCTGCTCACGTATTGCTGGCGAGCTCTCGGAGCAGCATCACAAGGCAGAAGACCATCACCACGGCGGATGAGCAGAAAAGGATGAGCACATAGAGAATAGTGGCCAGCGAGCTCATCAAATACTGTTTCTCGCCAGTTCCCGATATTGTCTGAAATTGCAGCGCAATTGTTACAATAATCAATTGAAACTAGTACAGCTCACCCAAAAAACGATGCCGAAGAATTCGGGTTTGTTGGGCGCCCACAGATTGATTCCGTAGAGTTGCTGGCACGATTCATGACCAGATTGGCTACTAAATCTTACCATCATAGCTTCAGCATAGTTCTCTCGGACAAAGTAGGTTGGGTAGAATCCATTGATGGCGATATTGCCTAAAGAACCTGCGGGCGCATGTTCACGGAAGCGTTGTGCAACGCGGAGCGCTTACCAACGTAGATGAGGTCGGCTGTGATCGCAAGAATTAGCCAATTTCGCCAAGGGTTTTTCTGAATCCACGCGAGCCATGACGGACTGCAAAACGGAAAGTTTTTTTTCGCTAATTTGTAAATAAGAGCCATTTACTTGCACATAACAACGAACCGATAAACGTAGTGAAAAGCGGTGAGCACGAACGTCTGGTAGAACAGCAAGGCAAACACACAATCTGAACAAAAAATGCAATAACATCGAATCTACACGAGAAACTGGATGAATTGCTTACTGGCCCAGACGCCCGGCACCGTCGACAGCTGCAGCGTGCCGTAGCCCCAGAAGATGTAGCCGAAATCGGATAGGTGGATGGCCCTGCAAATCAGATTTTCTTCTTTGTCTTCATCATTTCGAGTACCGGAACTTGGAAGAAGTGAACCAGAGAGACGAGAATGTCAACTACAGCGAACGAGAGCAGCAGATAGCGATAGGGACCGACCTAAGTTGAAACGTGTGGTATTTATTCCGATATTTCTTTGAAACTCACTTTGAAAATTCTTTGAGTAATTATAATGTAGATTAGAATTATATTCGAAGAGCAAGCAAACCCAGTAGCGAAGTAGGAGTAGGTCTGTGATTATCGAAACCTTTCTCATCCCTGTTTTAAATTTGAAAACACCCACTTGATAGAATCCTTCGCTGACGAGGGCGCCAAACATAGCCGAGTGACGCTGTTGGGAATTTTCTCCATCATCCACCTCTGATAAATGCCATGCGTTGATTGGCAGAGAAGGGCTTGATCTTTACATTCTTGAAAGACTACAGGCATATTTGAATATAGATAACTTTGGTTGAATTATCATTTGTGAATGCCAACAAGCGGTAGAGGCATGACGTAATGATTTAGAGAAAGTAATTACGGGGATGAAACGGACTGAGAGCTGAGATACCGCATAGCCCACACCAGGCCCGAAAATTGCCTAAAGGCAGATTTTGGAACAAGCCTACCGGATGGCATCTTAGTCGGAATTCTTGTTATGTTTCCATACTATGTTTGATTTTAATCTTTTTTTTGGGAAAAATTTTCCCCGCGTTGCTTCATTCGCGCGCTATTCTCGTGCTAAGAATTAGAAGAACTCTGTCATCACGATTAGAGAAGCTGAAGGAAGGGTTATTTCACGAGTTTTCCAAATTTTTGATCGGTCGTACCGAGCGAATGAGACCGGAAACCATAGGAAGAGTTGATTCCTATCGATGACAAAACCATTCAGGAGCTTATTTTTTCTTTGAACGGGTCAAAATATTTACATCCTTCCTTCTTATTCAAGAATCCTTCCTTCCAACTGGGTGTTTTACACATTTTTGAGGTTTTGAGTGAATCCAATGCAAATGAGGAGTGCTACCAACTCAATTTATTGTTCATATCAGTACCTATATCACCTGAACACAATCTAAGATCTGCATCTTACATTTGCATACGCACAAATTTTTAATATCGCCTCAATTGGTTCTGCAAACCCTTCCTTCAGCTTCTCTAATCACGACGGTCAGTCGATTGAACAAAGTAAGTCAGAACTTCGTTTCCTTCTTTTGCTTTCCAATCACAATCACAGGGACGTAAAGTTCACTAATATTGTACAATCGATAATTTTTGCACAGAAGCAGCGACCTTTCGATGGAGCAATGTGAACAAGTCGCGAAGAAACTTTGCGTAATAAACTAGTTTTTTTAGTGAGATCTCAAATACACTCGTAAGGTTCAAGCACCTAGATTACTATTCATATATGAAAATATTGTCCGGATATTTCGAGTCGAGAAGTCGAACGAAATTCTGCGCCAACCGCTGAAAAACTGGCTCGACAAGTTGACGACCTGAAAACGACAACTTGGTTACAGATAGAAGACCTCTGCTAAATTCAAGAAAAAGTAGTCCCCTGAAACTTTGATGTCGGATTGCGAGTAGGGATGGCTTGTCTAGAAATGGCTCTCTTCAGTCTACGCACTCTCCCGCCACTCTGACCGGTGAGAGAGTAAGCGAAATGATGAGGCGATTTTTTGTGAAGCCAACCCTTATTGTGAGGATAATGCATCCTACCTAGAGCGTTGAGATGGCGCGGATTGTCAAAATATTTGAGTTTTTGAGGGCTGTACACCTGCAAATGAATTGTCTCTCGAAGACATTATTTTGATTTTTCACCGTAAAGTTGCCAGCCTCATTCAGAAATACGGGTTCGATGTCGAATATCACGCATTTTTTGCACCTCTCTGCTAGCTGAATGCCTAAATAAGTACACAAAATTATTTGAAGAGATAACCTTTAGAACGCGTTCCTTCATTGGCTTCGCGTCCGCTTCGACTGCTTCCTGAATGTAATTTATTTACATTTTTTACTTCGAAATACTGATAATAAAAAATACATTTTTGTTGTTGTTTTTTTTGTTCATTCTAGTCATCTCGAATTTAATCTCACAGGCATGTACGGCGTGATTGGCTTGCCCAGCTTCTTCATTTTCCTATCGAAATCGTCCGCCCGTGCCGGTCGAGGGAATGCATTCATGATGAACACCTTCAGTTTGGTTATTTTCTCAGAAGTTGATCGGACTAAAGACGAACCCTCTTATTCACGCGCTCCTCGAAGTACTTGAGTCGCTTCTCCATGAATAGGAAGAGTTCGTCGGTCTCGATGGGTCGTGTGATCGCATAATTTGGTCGGATGTATCTGCAAGTATCCATGGTCAGTGATCGCTCATGCACATTTCGCAATGGTCTCTCGCCGATCAGAAATGGCGAGAGAGCATGCGAAAATGAGAGAGTTGTACGCACCTCGCAATCAGGAACAGCACGTCCGGCCGTTCTCGCTCGATGTCGGCATCGAATTTCGCGTGGGCCACCGTGTAGTCGGGACAGTAGTGATCGTGCGCCGTGGGCACGAGTGGCTCGCACTCTGCAGGTTGTGTACACCCTTTCTACATACTCAGCGATGCCAGGTGCGATCAATGAGTTGAGCTGAGTGTTAACTCAGTAGTGCTGACAAATCGGCACTCGCCTCTCATTCTGCGCGCTCTCTTGTCTGTCTGACCGGCGAGAGATCATTCGAAACGATAGAGGCGCGTGCCGAATTGTCATCACTATAACTCACGCGCAATCGCTCGCTCTTGCATTGTGCCATAGTATTGTACGAAATGCTTCTGCACGAGCATGCCCAGATTGGCCGAATAACTGTTGCCCATGATCAGAAAGCTGAGAGTGCCGTTCCCGCTCTGAGAATCATATGTTTGAGCAATAAACCAATAGAATTTTGAACGAAAAAGACTTGCATCCAGGTCGCAGGATCCGATGGGATTGCCTCCATCTCTCTGTCTGCATCCCTTGTATCGAAAATCGTTCGTCCGACTCAGTTTCGTGTTCTCCTCGTCGATTTCTTCTGGAATAAACATGATTATTCGCTGATTCTTGATTTCTAAATAATAAAGACCTTGTGTGAGCTCTCTTAGAGATCCAGTGATCGGAGGAGGAGCAGTAGCACTGGCTGGAAAGATGAATAATATTTTAAAAAATATAAATAAATAATATAACTAACATTCCGGCTTCTTCCACTGCAAGTTCGAACTGGCGAAGATGGCGAAAAGAATTGCCATGTACAGCCCAATCACCAGGATGAACGTCCATGTCGCGGAGAGCGTGAGGTACCTGGTAGTTTATGCATCGAAAAATCGTTTAAAAATATGTATTAGTGATGACAATTCGGCACGCGCCTCTCTCGTATCGAATAACCTCTCGCAGGTGAGATAGTACGCAAAATAACGAGAGTCAAACTATTATCATCACTAATAAGTATGTCTAACCGCTTCTCGTACGCGTAATGGCAGAGGACGGCGAGGGTGAGCGCAGCCGCCATGGCGGCCACTTTGGCTGCAATGACGTCATCGTTGTTGACCTGTTTGAGGCGCATTATGCTCCTTCATTGACGATAAAAAGGTTCTACGCAGTCTCTGAACCGGTCGATCGGCTGAGAGAGTGCGTAGAATGTGATCAATCAGCTTTTGGGGACTTTGAAGGGAACATTATGGAAGCATGATCGAAGGAGAGCAGTTGAGCTCGACATATTCTCTCGCCAGTCGACCGGGCGAGAGAGTGTGTGAAATGAAGAGACGGAGACTCTTATTTCGAGCTCTAGAGAGCGGAATGTTCTCACCCTGCCAGGCTTCGACCTCGAAAATTTCGAGAACACAAGCGACCGGCCAGTGGATGAGGTAGAGACTGTACGACACGTCGCCTGATTTTGAATATTCGATTTTGACCGACACCAGATCCTACCAATTAGTTGCAGTGATGCGTGGCAGAAAAGCAGCGAGCGGGGTCGGAAGACCAGCACGACCGTGGCTAGTGAAGTCGTGAAGAATCGCAGTGTGATCTCCTGCATTTCTTTGTCGATAGCAAATTTTGAGGAGTTATTTCAATAATTTGAATAGCAATTAAAGAAGTCTTGTATTACCCAATCTCCCGTGCACAGCACTGAAACTGAAGCAGCTGCAGCGAAGAGGCCAGGAATTACTGGAAAAGACACCATTGATGTGAACTCTACTGAAATTGTACCTTGAATTTCAGTAGAGTTCACACATCAATCACTCTGTACCCATCAATCACTCAGGTCAAAAATCATTGAATGAATGAATTTGAGCCTGGCAAAAGGTTTCGTTGCTTACGTAATGCATTTCTGCGTGGAATCGGCGCTTCTTCTCCTGCATCTTCGTTTTCCACGTCCTTCAGTAATCCAGCTTCCTCAACATCCTCTACCAGTTCCTCATTCTGCGGCAGCGCTTTCCATTTCGACAGACACTGCGGCATGGCAGAATCGGCGTGGAACGCCATTGCGCCAGCCAGGAACTGCCATAATCTGAACAATGGTGATGAACACTCGTCGCGGCGAAGAGAGACGTTGATATAAGTCCGGCTGTTCAACATTTTACACTCTCATTTCGCAATGCTCTCTCGCGAGTCAGAGAAGACGAGATAGCATTGGAAAGTGAGAGAGTTGTAACATTTTTGCACAGGCCTGATGCGAATTGGCAACCTCGCGGGCGTGTCGTCGAACGCTTCTGCCTGCTTGGACAGCAGTGAATAGGCAAACGAAGCGGCAGCGATCGCGGTCATGAAGGCGAAGCTGGCCAACGCGTTGTCTGCGCTCGGCTGATAAGTTAATAGTTTGATAATTTGATAAATTAATAGATGGAGCAGGAAGGGGGCGAGAAGATTGCAAGAAGATCGAAAATAACCATTTAGGCTAAAAAAGTATCGAAAATGACCATTTGGGCCAACTTTTCAGACATTTGTTGAACCTTAGGCGTACGGCCTCTCATGCTGATGGACTCGTATTTTAGGTTCATCATACCTTGAGTAGATGAAGCAGGAAGGGAGCGAGAAGATAGAATTGAATTTCGACGCAGAGCGACCAGAAATGAGTGAACATATCGTCGCCTTTTTCTAGCTAAAATGTAGAATGGAGAGGTAAATTTGATTTTGTGAGTAGATATAAACTAACGGCTTGGAAATAATCATCTTCCAGACTCGCATGCGGTTGATAGTTCTTGATGAAGAACATCGAGTAGAGTGCTGACCTGATTCATCCTGCGTTGTCTAAGGTAAGATCAGTACTAGTAATGACAATACGGCACGCGACTCTCTCGCCGATCAGAGAGACTAGAGAGTACGCAAAATAAGGAGAGTCGAGTGGCGATTTGTCAACACTAATAAGTACTCTTACTTGATTCCATTCGTGAGCTCGTAGTCAGTTTGTAGGGTGACAATTGTGAGCACACATAAGAGTACAATCTGAAGTCCCTTTTTTATGTATAGACATAGACCGAAAATAAAAAGCACATCCTATTGGAAAGAGAAATTCGAAATCGTTATTGGAAAACCACTCACCAATAGTGCGAGCGGCAGAATCCTCCTCAATCGCTTGAAGTAGAAGTTGTAATAGGTGACGAGGGCGACCGGTCTGCCCTCCAGGACCAGCGTGATCAAGAAGCCGGATAGCACGAAGAATCTGAAACTTATATCATCTGAAACTAATATGAAAACGATTATAGATTGTCAAGTAATCTTATAATAATACTTAAAGACAGTACACATCCACTCCCAAATATCCGAAAGGTAGCAGTGCAGGGAAGAAGTGGAAGACCACCACAGCAATTACCGCCCACGCTCTCAATCCCTTAATTATCATATTTTCATTTTTTTAAATTAGGCAAAAATACCTGGATATCCGGCCGCTTATCGTGCTGTTTTTGCATTACGCGATGTGAAGAATTCGGATGGACGTCAGGAGCAATTTTTTTAAATAGGCAATTTTTCTTCTTCAAAGTAAAAATTGCTAAGCAACTGATCAAACGGTTGCTCCGGTGAAGCTTTGTCTTTTCAGAAAAGGGGGCGGGGCTTCAAATTTTGAAGAGAACAATGGTTATATACCCCTCTCCAGTGTCTCGGAAAGCGCGCGTGGCGCCACAGCGCTTCCGAATGCAGCTGTGAAAAGAATCCTCTCGAGCAAATTGATGGGAAAATTGAAAGATGAAGTACAGTATTGCTGGCTCTTCCCATCCAGATCCGCTTCCAAAGGGAACGGTGCGATTTTCGCCAAATTCCAACAGCTGTATCTAGTTTCAAGAAAATATGAAAGACGATGAACTTCACGAACATGAGAGCGATTTTCGCGTCGACAGAATCGAGCGAAATAAGTCGGAGACAAGGGAGTCAGAGGCTGGAGTTTTCCGAATTAGATGGAGGCGGAGTTCATTTTGGTTATACTTGTCACTCATCTCGCGCTGTGGTCGAACATTCCTTGATAATAATCGTGATCTTTCGACGTCTGTCTTATATGCTCTGCTCCCATGTATAAGTCGAATCTACTCGAATCGACAGCATCGACACGTGCTTGTGTTCTTGTTATTAATCCAATCGTTAGACAGAGTGCAGGTCTTCACAGAGTGCAGCTTATCCTTTTCCCGGATAGCAACTATTGCGCTGGTCTCAGGACACCATTTCTCGAGATAAAGACTGAACATTCTAGAGCACCACCTTATTTATTCCACGTGAATTCAACGATAAACTGAAGCCTTGAAGCGCAACGTGGCGCCACAGCGCATCCGAATGCAGCTGTGAAAAGAATCCTTTCGAGCAAATTGATGGGAAAATGGAAGGATGAAATACAGTACTGCTGGAAATTCCCTGCCAAAAAGTAAGGTGCGATTTTCACCAATTCTATGAGCTGTTTGTAGTCTCTTTATTAGTAATTTTTGGCGATCATTGGGCTGACACTGTTTTTTTCCAGAAATCCCTGACATTGAGGAAAATCTAACCGGAATCCGGAATCGAACAAACATGCCGAGTAGAGCTTAGAAAAAAACGAGTATTCTACTCCCAGAATTACAAACGGGTACTCGTTTTGCTCGCGAGCGGTCATCGGAGATGAAACGAGATCGTATTTGATGATAATTAAGTATATCACAATAGGACACAAAAAAGTGGATCCACTACGCAACTTTGCATTGAATCATGATAAATAAGAAACATTTTATGCAACAATTCCCAATTCTCGACGCCGAATGATTTCGATGTCACTGAGACGTTCAACTTGAGAGATGGTGTTGAATTGCTGAAGCGAACGATGAAGAAAAAGGATAATACGTCAGCTTACCTTCATGATTGCACTCCATCTCTTCATTAGCAGCTGCAGCAGCTTTTGTGGCGCAGAATAATCGACAGGTGCGGTTGTCGAATCTTGCTGCTGTGTTGTTCCCCTTTCAAGGGTCTTTTCTGAATTAAATAAAAAGTTATTTTTCCCTGAAAAGGTAGAATATTTACCTGTGGAAGAAAGGGTCTCTGCTTGGAGTGCCAGAAATGCTCCGCACAGCGCAAAAAACACCGCGAGACGCATTTCGAATGCACCGATAGTGGGAGGAGCGAAGCCATTTATTAGTCTTCGCAGTCTCCTCTCATTGTTTGCATTCCCCCAGATTGCCAGCTTGGGGTGCAAAGCAGGCAGGGCTACGGCTCTCCCTTTTCATTCTCGAACATTCGTGGAATAGAGGATTTCGATCCGCATTTGCCTATCCGTTTTTTTCACATTTCTTATTCTGATTTTCTTGTCTACGGATCATTACTATGACTTGTATTCGTACTGTGAAGAATTTTGTAATATAATGCGTTTATAGTACAGGGGGTATAGGGAGTTTTATAGGGCGATGATCGCCGGTTAGAATGGCCACCATCCCTTGAAAATGCTCATAAGGACTCGGGCGATCCTTTCACATACGCATCGAAGATTACAATGTCAAACGCTGCGGATGCGCATTGGCATCCTCCATTGAAAAAATGCTCATGAGTGGGGAAATTGAAAAAGGCTCATGAGTGCGGAATGAAGAGGTGAAATGAGGACTTCATTCCCTCTCTCCCCTAGCGAGGGGATCGGCGTCATTCTTCATTGAAGAGGGGACCGCGCGGTCACCTCTTCAATGAAGAGGGGCGAGCTCTTCAATGAAGAGGTTTTCGCAAAATGGCACTAACTCGAATTGTAATAAATCTTTCTATTTGAAACTTTAGGGTAGGCTTCCATAAGTCATGGTTAGACATACTACGCCTTTTCATCATTTTTGATTCTTTTTTTTGATTTTTTGAGTTACCGAGAATCAGCCAATAGATAGCTCTGAACAGTCAGTGATATATAAATTTGCGATCACGCACCGTGTAACAACTTATTGGAGGCTCCCCTAAAATTTGAAATGAAAATATCCATGTACACTCGAGTTAGACCCATTATTTTGAACACCTCTTCATTGAAGAGCTTGGCCGACCGTCTCCCCCTTATTCCTTAAATAAGGATCGAGAGGGTGACGAATCCTTGAATAAGGAATGAGAGGGAAGAAACTCTGTGCAAGGAAATTCAAGGATCCTTGAATTGTCAACCCTACTCATGAGGTCATGAGGTGAGTGCATTGCGTAATGATTTCGTCATATTGCGTTATAAGTGCTAAAATATAAACTCGGGGGGTTGCTATCGAGCCATTTCCCAGCCTATATCGACGAGTTTCGCCGGAGTTGCACGCGAGACGCAACCCATCCACATAGCCATCTATCGACAGACAGACGTTTTTGATTTTTTTTTTACTTTTGACTTTTGCAATAACATGCGCCCGCTATGCTTGCAAAGTTCCCTTTAAGAATCCGGATCGGTAAAAGTCGAGGACCCCCCCCCCCCCAGCCACTTCGGAAGCATGAACCTCGTGTCGTTGTGGTTGAAAGGAATTACAATGGCAAAATCGAGTCCGATGATAATAAGTATTACTAATATGATGTGAAAATACTGCTTTTCCCGAATTATCGTCCGGAACGAAAACATCGGGACATGTAACAAATGTTTCAAACTGTGACAAACTTTTGTAACAACAGTCGATTTGCATTTAATAATCATAAATTGGTAACCAATCGATTCGCAATACTCGTCTTTCTCGATGAAATTGCATTTAAAAAATTTAAAAATAGCTACTTAATCGATAATTAGCGATTCCGTGTTTTTATTTCCCGGTCGTGTATACGGTAGCTCTGAGCGGCCGGACGATTGCGTCAGTTTTTTTGGGATTTCATGGGACTTTCCCAGAGCTACCGTATTCACAACCGGGAATTAAAAACACGGAATCGCTAATTATCGATTAATTAGCTATTATTAAATTTTTTTAAATGCTATTTCATCGAGAAAGTCGAGTATTACGAATCGATTGGTTACCAATTTATGATTATTAAATGCAAATCGACTGTTGT
>LS532022.1:7040-17288 GCA_900490775.1 Pristionchus maxplancki | reverse complement strand
TCATTCCCTGGGATGTGCCACTTATCTTTTCATTGAGAGGAGGTAGTAATCATAAACACGGTCTCGAAGACAGACTTCGACGTGGTCTCCTGGAAAAATGAATGATCCTCTGAGTCTCTAATTCTCACAGGGGGTTCCCCTGGTGCATGGACATCAAAAACTGAAGAGATCACGGGTGGCGCATTTTTCGATGTGCAATCTCCTATCAAAATCTAAGGTGCAACGCGTGATATTTGAATACACTTTCGTTCAATAATCATTCATCTGAACAAAATCATATGGTAGGAGCCAGAGACGTAGACAACCGCACAAACGTTAACAGAAATTTGAAAACTTGGAAAAATATAATCACAAAGTTATGTGGATGAAATATCATGTGATATCTGTTGTTTCGGTGCCACCACAATCACTGAGCTCGCTTGCGAACTGTTAGTGAAATCCATTGTTTTATTCATGGCATTCTGTAGGAATTTCGGTAGCGCGTTGCGATAGCTGCAATTAGGACTTCAACTGAAGAGGCTTCAGAATCGCTCACCCTTGGACGAAGAACAGCACCAAATAGGGGTCGATCATGGGGAATATTTGCGTAGACATAATCAGGATGGTGCCGACGCCGCCGAATGGGACTCCTGTTAATCAGTAATTAACTAATGAATTAATATAATTTATTAAGCACAGAACCTGTAAGTGGCGGAGCCACGAAGATGAAGGCGATAGGCAAGTAGGAGGTAAACGTCGGAATGATGGTCTTCAAGGCTTCTTTATCTCAGTTTCGACGGGTAATCGAACCTGCCAAAGCAGCGCTCGGAACAACTGTTTCTGCATGTGGCGAGTAGCCGATTTCAGGTGGTCTCTGCACAAAAACAGACATCTTTGATCATTTAAATTGCATGAACAAACGTGTTCGGCGCCAGCTCCTTCAGAATCCGCACGAGGCAGTAGAAGATGACGCCGCCCGACGTCGAGAAGACCCCACAGATGGCGAAAATGGCGATGAGTGATGTCATCACCCATTCCTTGGAGCCGTCGGCGCCTCTCGTCTGAAATGTCAACTTCACACTTGCAAGGGTGAGTGGCCCACCCAGTAGACGATGCCGAGAAAGCCCGGTTTGTTCGGAGCGTAGAGGTCGATTTGGTAGACTTCCTGAAATGTTTATTATCGAAAATACAATGAAACAATTGAACCATCATCACGGGCGCCATCTCCTTCCTGAACAGATCGTACGGGAAGAAGCCATGATAGGCGTCGAGAGTGATCGCTCCTGAGTTGAAAATGAGACGCCTGAAGAAGCAATCCTCGTTCTCACCGACATAGAACAAATCTGCGACAATCGCAACCGTCAACCAGTTGCGCCACGGATTCCGCTGAATCCACGCGAGCCAGGGCGGACTGAAATTAATCTTCTGAGTGCCGTATTATTTCGAAACTCACTTGCACAGCAGCACGAAGCGGTACACGTAGTGGAAGGCGGTGAGCACAAACGTCTGGTAGAAGAGCAGCGCCCACATCACACCTTGAATTTGGGTATTTCGACGTTTTTCATCTCCAAGGGCGAATAAAAGACGAGTTTCTCACTTCCCCACACGGCTTGTCTAGTAGTCAGCTCGAGCATGCGATAGCCCCAGAAGATGTACCCGAACTCGGTGAGGTGGATTGCCTTGAAAAAAATGATTCTCTAGGATCATTGAACAGCAAGAATGGCACCGGAATGAGGGCGAAGTGCACCAACGAGATGAGAATATCGATGACGGCAAAGGCCATGAGCAACCAGCGGTACGGGCCCACCTTGGTTGTTATTGTTGTTGTTGTTATTTTTGTTTTTGAAAACATTAATCTCACATGGTTGACGTGCGTGACGTAGAGGATGTAGATTAGCATTGCGTTGGATACGCAGGCAAAGACTGTTGCAAAGATGGAGTAACCCTGAATTGGGATTCCATTTTCAAGAAGTCTGCTAACATTGACACTGATTTTAGAGTAACATATCGCCAATAACTAAAAATAACGCACATGATAGAAGCTCTCGCTGACCAGGCCGCCGAACATCGCTAAGAATGCTTACGAAGCACTCAACTGAATACTGTAAACGGGGTGGAAAGTAGAAGGCAAGCTGCCCTCATTCTTCGCATACTCTCGTTGGTGAGAGAGCACGCGAAATATGGAGACCATGATCTTCGCATGCCAGTGAATGGCGCGGAAAGCTGTGGTGACAAGCAAAGAACAGATCTCCCAATTCTTCTTATTCTCTATCATGTGAGAGAACGCAGGAGCTTCTGATCTATCGTGTAGCGGAGATTGGCGTAGAAAGTTCAGCTGACTGGCTATGAACTCTCTTCATTCAGCCCTCCCTATCACATCGAGTTGTCCTGATGGAGATGTGGATAACATTGTCATCGCATGCCGTCACATGTCGTGGATAGGTCGTCGATCGAAGAGGACAGCACCGTTCGATATTATTGTGATCTTCTACAGAACTTTCGATTTGATAATCATCTTGATAAGTTTTCGAAAATGGTACGAAAATGGCATGTCTCTGATGTCTCTGAGCGCGAAGTACAGGCATCTTTTCCATCTCCTATTCGTTGAGAGAATTATACAACAGTGAACATTAGCAGTATGATCATAGTTTCGAAACATTACTCTGAAAAGGGACGAAGTCCATTCTCAATCCCTTTTCATTCTCAATCCCCCCCCGGAAAGGCGTAATTGTATTGCGTTATTTGAATGGTTCGCATTTCGGGTGCAATTATTACGCCGGATAGAATGAAAATTGAATATGATTTCCGTTACAATTCAAAATCGTGGTCGGACAATAATACTGTATGGAAGAATGAAAAGATGTCTTATTGAATAAAAATATTACTGAGACTCGTTTTATGAGACCAAGAATCTATCGAAGTGGTGAAAGAGTGTTGGACAGGGTTTCGACGGTTTTTGTTTTTTAGTCTTTTAAGTTTTCGAACGTTTTCGTGTTGGACGTTTTTCTCCTCGACAGATTTGCAGATAAATCGCATGAAATAACAGTTATTTGCTTGCTGCTTACTGCACACTAATTGCTACTTCCTTATTCTTAGCGAGATTATCCGTCATACAAATTGCAAAAACTTCCTCTACCATCGCTTCCCTTGACTTCCCCAATCTCAAAGTTTATCAGCTGACAAGAATATCGAACAATATTGCGTTGTCGCGTGACGCAAGCCAACAATTCACGAGGTACACCATGTTTTCGTGTGTATAATCTCCTTTCTCTTCGTGTTCGTAGCACAGAATATTCTGTTATGACGGGCACAAATCGCCCCCTTAGGGAGCAGAAGAGGCGCAAGTATAATGAAAATTCATGTGATCATCAGTCGACTCCTCAACAATGGACGGCGATCGAGTGCGGCTCGCCACTATTATTGTGCACATGGCAAGTGGTATTAAAAAGAGAAAGTTTCAGCAGCAGTTCAGGCTTCGATATTCGGCTTCACCACTAATGTCATTGCAATCATCACAGTTATGAAGAGTATTAAATTACAAACTTCGTAAGTTTCATCGCACGCATAGCGCATAGCGTACTTTCAGGTTCGGCATTCTCTGCGCTTGTCTAGCAGCTAATAACAGCTTTGTCCTCGTGCTCAATTCTTCTTGGTTTGTTTGTTTGGTTTTAATAACTAATTAAATCAATTGTAAGGTATCTGGTGCCGGATTCTGGGATTTTTGCCGTCGGCTCAACGATAAGCCGCACAGTCGGAATGGTTGTCTTTTCTTTAAGGAAATCTATCCAATCTGGCATCAGATCGGGCTTTCTCTCTTTGTCGTGGGAATTCGATTCCACATACTCATCTCACTCAATCGCTTCATCGCACTCGCTTTTCCCTTCAAGAAACAACATTATATAACAGGCAGAACCACGATTGTCGCAATTATCGTTGTATTATTCCTATCATTTCTTCAGTGTGCTCCTCTAGTGATGGGTTGGTTAGGCCACCCCACTTCAACAAAAATCTTATTTTCAGTTGACGGCCTCTGGTTTTGCTACAATCCTAACTATATGATTTGGATGTTCTCGCCCAATGAAATCGGAAAAACTTACGAATTGTTAGCGAAAATTCCTTATCCTCTGAAAAAAAAACGCATGTCAGCTACTTCAATTATCTTCCCATCGCTTTCGAGTTTGGAGTTGTGTTGACTCTCGATGTCATAACCCTAGTTTGCTTCCATCTCTCTCATTTTTATGTATGCGAATATCATTTATTTTCTATTAATTAAATCTAATGTTCAGACTGTGATACATCAACTTCGACCAGCAAAGCAGCGGAAGTTCGACTATTCAAACAGGTTCGCGCAGAAATCATAACGTTTACTTTCTGTCTTTTCCAGGCTTTCAGTCAAAGTATTCCTCTACTCTTAACCTTCACCTGTTTTGCGTTTGTCACGCCGCTTCTCTCTAATATTTTCGGTTATCTACAAATATCTACAATCTAAGACATTTCAAATCTAATTGTTCCAGACAAATTCCTGTCTACGACGCTTATGTGGCATCTCGCACACGCAATTGATGGGTAGTTTTCTATTTTAGGCAGAAATAAATGATCATTCAGTCTCATCATCGTTCTCTTCAACACTCGGCTCGACTTGATCACGAAACGTGTAGAATCAGCTACATCTTTCGCAGGATCTTCTTCGGTGGCGCCCACTACTTCCTTTTGATAGTCTCACGCCTGAGAAACCATAAATCCGGTACATATTCGTAGTTGTTGATACCACTTCTTCTAATCAAAAAACATTCAATATTTTGTTTATTATCATCTTGCTTTTATAATTATGATTGCTTTTTAATTTGTTGTTTCTTCATTACTCGAAAATCTATACCTTGTGGCCGAACTTCAATTCAGTAAACACGTTTGGTTATTTACATCACTTTTCACGTGAGTATCATGACTAGAGAAGCTGAAGGAAGGGTTATTTCACGATTTTTCCAAATCTTTGATCGGTCGTATCAAGCGAATGAAACCTGAAACCATAGGAAAAGTTTATTCCTATCCAGGAGCTTTTTTTTTTTTGAACGGGTCAAAATATTTACCTCCTTCCTTCTTATTCAAAAACTCTTACTTCCAACTGGGTGTTTTTCGCATTTTTGAGGTTTTGATTGAATTCTATGCAAATGATAATCTAAACTCTAAATGTTACATTTGCATACGCACAAATTGTAAATATCGCCTCAATTGGTTCTGCAAACCCTTCCTTCAGCTTCTCTAATCATGACCGCCGAGGTTTTCGTACTAGGAATTCATGTGAACATAAAGATAAAGCCAAGGTAATGCGAATATAGCCGTTTTTGCTCTCTCGGGTACACTGATAAAGCATCGTACTGCGAGAATATCCCTTCCTCTTTCCTCTTCACGTGAGCACCATGACCACCGAGGTGCTCGAGCTCGAACTCTTCGATCGCTCGATCGTTTTGTTGATTGCTTTCTGTAGGAAGAGCGGGAGCGCCTTGCGATAGCTGCAATTTGGTTTTTCCTTGTAGTCAAAAAGGGCAGTCGTCTCTTCATTTTGCGTGCGAAATGTATTGAAATACGCCCATCTCTCACCCTTGGACGAAGAAGAGCACGAGATAAGGGTCGATCATGGGGAAGATTTGCGTGGACATCAGCGCAATCGTGCCCAGACCGCCGAAGGAGATGCCTGCATTCTTCATTACAACTAATGTCATCAATTAACCTTTGCGGACCTGTAAGCAGTGGCCCAAGGAAGATAAACGCTATCGGCATGTAGGAGGTGAACGTCGGGATGATTGTCTTGAAGGATGATCTAGTTTTCCCATTTTAAGCCCTCAATTTACCTGCCACAGCAGCGCTCGGAACAGCTGCTTCTGCATCTGTCGAGTGGCCGATTTGAGATGCGCACTAAACGTAATCTTTAAAAGTAACTTCTCGCTCTCTCTAACAATGCGTATCCTGCGGTCACGCGCACTGTGTGCTTATCGCTAATTACTTGCCTTTCGTGCGTAAAAGAAGTGATAAGGTTAGCGCCAATAAGGTTGGCGCAAGACGGTAATAAATACTAACTTTCGCCATGGCACAAATCATAATGTGAACGTCAATAAGGCCAAAAGGCCACGAACTTTCGCGACGCCATCTTTGATTATGCGCCCGCATTGGCATAATTCTCTTAAGTAAATGTCGCGGATTCCTAGTCCATTTCATCATTATTATTCGCCAATCAACCAATCAACTGAAAGAAGATTTCCAAAAAAATCACGAACTTTCGCGGCGCCATCTCTCGAATGATGCGCACGAGACAATATACGATGACCATTCCGGACGTGGAGAAGACCATGACGATGCAGAAGATGGTGATGAGGGCCATGCGCACCCATACTCGGTTGCCCGACTCGTCGAGGGTCTTAACAGCAAAAATCAATAAAAATGTTGAAAACAGCATAAATTTGCCGAAAATTGTGCAGATCTCTGCGCTGTATGTTTCATGTCAATTCCAGTCCATTCCTGGCACTTCTCAACAATTCCTTGCACTTATTCTTGATAATGGCAGACACGACGGCTTACCCAGTAAACTATGCCCAGGAAGCCGGGCTTGTTGGGCGCGTACAGGTCGATGTCGTAGACTTCCTACAATTCGAAGTCGATTAAATGCTATTTTGGAACAGGCGAGCCTTCATGACCGGCGCGAGATTCTCTCTGTAGATCTCCCAAGGGTAGAAGCCTTCCATGGCATCGATAAAGATTGCTCCTGGAGTTTTTACTTTTCGAAAAGAGACGAATTTGTTTTCGAAAATATATATTCGCACTAACCAACATAGAAGAGATCAGCAATGATCGCTACTGCGATCCAGTTGCGCCACGGATTCCGCTGGATCCACGAGAGCCACGGCGGACTGGAAGAAGGATCTGACTTACGTTAGTTCCCCCGCTCTTCTTCAGCTTAGATTCAGCTCCGCTCAGCTTCTAAGTGTGATTTGAAGCAGAAATAGGCTTACTTGCACAGCAGCACGAAGCGGTAGACATAATGGAATGCAGTGAGCACGAACGTCTGGTAGAAGAGCAGCACCCAGATCAGACCTGTATTGGGGACACCACTCGTTCTCGTCTGTCAGTAGTATTGCGACAGTTTCGAAAACAATAAATTCGCTCACTCGCCCACACACCCTGCTCCGTGGGCAGGTCCAGCACGCGGTAACCCCAGTAGATGTAGCCGAACTCGGTGAGGTGAATGGCCTGAGAAATTCCCTCGATCTCGTCCGCTGGAGTGAAAACTCACCGGAATTAGAGCGAAGTGCACGAGTGAGATCGTGATTTCCACGACGGAGAAAGAGAGCAGCATCCAGCGGTACGGGCCGACCTGAATCGCGTCTCTCGTTCGTCACGATATCGTTGTTTTAGGGTGTCTAGAATGGTGATGGGCTGGTGCCCTATAATAAATATGATTTGTCGAAATCTTTCGTTCACGATGAGTTGTTAGGGTGTCTTGAATGATGATCGTCCTATAATAACAATGATTTGCTCACATGATTGACGTGCGTGACGATGAGGACGTAGATGAGGACGGCATTCGAAACGCACGCGAAGGCTGTAGCGACGTACGAGTAGCCCTGAATATTTTGTGCGATTTCTTTCACAAATATCACTATTTTCGATCATTTAGATAACATTCCGATCAGTTACAACCGCGCCCTAATATATCATGCTAGGATACTGAAAGTCTACCGAAATAAATAGAAGTTACCGTACATGGTAGAAATTCTCGCTCACGAGACCGCCGATCATAGCTTTCGCAATGCGCAAATGACTGGGAAACAATGACAATAGCAAATGGCATCAACGATATGCCAGCGAAATGGCGCCCATTGCCATTTC
Organism: Pristionchus maxplancki; assembly: GCA_900490775.1. Taxonomy (NCBI): domain Eukaryota; kingdom Metazoa; phylum Nematoda; class Chromadorea; order Rhabditida; family Neodiplogasteridae; genus Pristionchus; species Pristionchus maxplancki. The sequence goes on along the minus strand of LS532022.1, from coordinate 9,428 downwards.
AGTGAAATGGCGCCCATTGCCATGCGAAAGATATGCCATAAATCAGAGATGATGTTGGCTTTAAACTACGAGTGTTGACATAGACTGTGTTGATGAGAAGTGGATAATATTGACTGATATGAGCAGATTGCCATGCGTCGATGCGCGTCAATGGCTTTCGAGGAAAAAGGAAGCCATTTTCAGTTGGGTGTCCATTTATAACAGGATAATAAGAAGATAGGCGAACACATGTTGATCGAACACACTTAGAAAAAATAAGCATGGTGAATATTGAAAGGCGTTAGCGAACTCGTTTGAGGGATATCAACAATAGTCGAGAACGTTTCCAAATTACTTTCTTATTTCTTTATTCGTTCAATTCAACACCATCACAACCGAGGTCGTGCTCGAACTCGAATTTGTGATCTCGGCCGTCTTGTTGAAGGCTTTCTGCACAAACTTCGGCAGCGCTCGGCGATACCTGAAATCGTCATTTTTCAAAGATTTCTGCAATTTTCGACTGACCCTTGCACGAAGAACAGCACCAGGTACGGGTCAATCATCGGGAAAATCTGCGTTGACATGAGCGCGATCGTACCCAGACCACCGAATGAGATTCCTGAACGCCAATATTATCGATTTGACCGATTAAATCACCTAAGAGAAGTGGTCCAAGGAAGATGAAGGCGATGGGCATGTATGATGTGAACGTTGGTATGATTGTCTGGAGTTTGAAGCTTATTCCGAGGATTAATTCGAAATTTACCTGCCACAGCAGCGCTCGGAACAGCTGTTTCTGCATGTGGCGAGTAGCCGACATTAGATGCGTACTCAAGGCTTTTTTTCAGAAAAGCCAGGATCATTCATACGAACTTTTTGGGCGAAACTTCTTGAATAATTTTGACGAGGCAGAAGACAATAACTGCTCCGGAAGTGGAGAAAACCAAGATGACGGAGAGAATTGTGATCAGGGCCATCCGCACCCAGACTCTGTTGCCGTCCTCGTCGAGAGTCTGGAAATGATAATTCGATAGGAAACTCGCTGACGCTTACCCAGTACACGATTCCGAGAAAGCCGGGCTTATTTGGTGCGTAGAGATCGATTTCGTACACTTTCTGAATTGACAATATCGAAATGAAAGGAAAGCTGGTGCTCACCATAATCACGGGCGCAAATTCGTGGCGATACAGCTCCCACGGGTAGAATCCCTCAAAGCATGCAGCGAAGATTGCGCCTGCTTTCGAAATTACGATTTTCGAAAACACGATAAAATTTAAAAATAAATAAATATCGTACCAACATAGAAGACGTCAGCGATGATTGCTATCGCTATCCAGTTGCGCCACGGATTCTTCTGGGTCCACGACAGCCAGGACGGGCTGAAACGCGTAGGAGTGATGTTCCCTGACAGGTTTGTTAGGGAACAGAGGCAGCTGAATAGCTGAGTAAAGCAGGACAAATCTCATTCTAATGACCGCTCACTTGCACATGAGCACAAAGCGGTACACGTAGTGGAAGGCGGTGAGAACGAAGGTCTGGTAGAAGAGAAGCACCCAGAGAAGACCTTGAATTTTCCAGAAATATTGCTGAAGAAAGTGCTTCTTACCGGCCCAAACGCCCTGCTCCGTTGGCAGGTCGAGCACTCGATAGCCCCAGAAGATGTAGCCGAACTCAGTGAGATGAATCGCCTAAATCAACCTGCCAATCAGTTTTCGAACAGTTTTCTTACCGGAATGAGTGCGAAATGCACCAGTGAAATTGCGATTTCAACTACGGAGAAGGAAAATAGCATCCAACGATAAGGACCGACCTGAATAGCTCTAGCTGCTTTCGAGAAATACTACTAAACAAAATTTTTACATGGTTTACGTGTGTCGTTGCTAGCACATAGATGAGCACAGCATTAGACAAGCAAGCGAAGGCAGTAGCCACGTAAGAGTATCCCTGAAAATCATTTTTTAGTATCTAAAAATTAAATCTTGCTCAGAAATGTGATTACCGTACATGGTAGAACGTCTCGCTCACCAACCCGCCAATCATAGCTGCTGTAGTGCGTAAATGGGTGCGATAACAAGGTCTTCTAGGTAAATATCGCCGATCAAATGTGGCGACATTCATTATCTGATCGAGATCGCGAACATACGCCAGAAATCATAGATGAGGACTGTAAAACCGCACAAGCAATAACATTTGCATGTGCAAACCATGAGCTGACGTGTGCAAAACTAACAGTGAGCCTCTACTGATTCCATTGAGCCGCGCCAACTATAATCTCTCCCTGGCCAAATATCTCGCACGGAAGTTCACAATCTTTCACTGTCATGCACTCCATTTTCGGATAAATGGGCGAGAGAGCACGTGAAATGGAGAGTGGTGTGCTTCTTTCTGATATCCCTAAATGTGGCGTC
>LS581579.1:214582-229054 GCA_900490775.1 Pristionchus maxplancki | reverse complement strand
ATCGTTATTGAATAGTGCACCACGCACACCACCATTTCACACCACCAAAGTGCTCATTTACCGTATTTAATTTATATGTTTGTATGGGTCCTATCAAAAAATCCAGAAAACACCTTTTAGGTAATCACCTCAAGGGCTCATACTCCAAAAATTACAACTTTTCATCAACTCTGACGGATTTGCCAGCCTGTCCTGTTTTCCCCCGGGAAATCCCGGAAAATCCCGTGCCTGTTTCACTTTCCTCACGCTTAACGGTAATAGACATGAAAAAGCAGCCGAATCACGAAATTCTGGCCCTTCATCGAGGAGATAAATCAATTTCGTTGCAGGATTGCGCTCGTAAAGCGGAGGCGCCTCAGGCCTCTGACGACCTCGCCTGCAAGCAACTGTACGACTACAGCATCAAGGCTGTCGGATTGGTGAAATCGCATATCTAAAGTACCTATCTGATCCTAACACAAATCTAGTACCAATTCACTGCATCCCTATTGATAAATCGCTTACGTACTGCATTCAGAGTGGTCAAAACATGGTGCAAAACAAGCAAAGAAGTAGCTAAAACGAGGCAAAACGGAAAGGTCCCGGGGAGATTTGAACTCCCGTCGCAGGATTCAGAGTCCTGAGTGCTAACCGCTACACCACGGGACCGGACGGGTGAGGGGATTAATTGGAAAGAGATAAGCTTGTCTCTAGGCTTTCCATTGCGCCCTGTCACTGATCCTGTTCCTAATTGTCTCAAAACTTAATCGAGAACCCTTCGATTTACAAGTTCGTCTCATTGTCAGAAGAAAAGGGAGCATGGTTAGACGTTTGAGAGGTGGGTTAGAGAGTGTCATAGCTCGCTCTCTGGCGCCTATGGGGTACCGCACGTGTGGCAAAGTCGGTAGCGACTTTGGCTGCCTCTACAATCACGCTGGTTCGACTCCAACCTCGAGCTGGGAAGATTCCTTATTGCTGACACCTCAAATGCCAGGTCATTTCCGGACCGATGATTTGATTGCAGTAGCTGAGCTCTAGTTTTCCACTTTTTGCAGCTCCACTCTCATCGAAATCACTTTTTATTTGTTTTAATTTCCTCCTCAAGCGAGATATATGCTAAAAGGACAGTGGATTCTAAAGCCTTCTCCGGGACGATGATTTCATTCCATTAGCTAAGCTAAAAAAAGAAAATAACGGAAACAAATAAATGTATGAATAAGCTCACTTTTGTTGAAATCAAGATATAAGAAAACATCTATGCTCTATGCCCCCATCCCATCAAAACACAATGTTAGTCTCTTTGTTGCTGGCATCAGCTAAAGATAATCACCATCAATGCTTTATTTCCGAACCATGAAAACCTTCAACAACTTATTCGTGTAGTCATTATGCAGGTAAAGTAAGAAAGTGTGAAAACTCAAAAACAAGAACAGCTCAGATGGGGAAAACGATCGGAAAGAAACGACGACTTGCAAATGAAATCACCAATAGAGACTCATCTGGAAATGTTTACAACAACCGAGCGAGTACTCCAGGATAACGGATATTAGAAGGAAAGATTATACAGATGAAGGTATTGCAATAGCAGATTCACTAGAATCTGAGTCACAACAAAAACACGAGGGAAAGATTATGATAACATACAACGAAGTACACGGCTTCTTACTGATATCGAGAATCGTGACCGAAAGATGAGGAACAATGGCCAGAAAACACTCTCTTGTCGGTCAGACAAAGCGAGAGAGCACTCGAAATGAGGAGAGTTATCTAGAGATGAATCAAGGAGGGAAACGGTAATAGGAGGATAACTCTTATTAGCAGAAAAGAGTAAATGGAAATTTGGTTGGGGAAGGATGGTTGTACTCACAAATCAACATCGAAAAGGGGGCATTTCTCATTAGCAAGGGGCGGAAAAGAATCGAGCCACTCACAAATCAAACAAGGTAAGAGGCGAGTGGAAGGAGGGACGGGATCACGCAGTAATCTATATTGAACAGGGGCACTTTGGATGGAAAACTAGAAGCACTCACAAATCAGAATCGAAAGGAAGCGGGGGTTATCATTAGAAAAGGAGAAAGGGGGGGGGGGAGGACGGAACATTCACAAGTCAACATTGAACAGGGGCAGTGCTCATAAGGGGATGGAAGGGGAAGAGGACAGGGGAGGGCGAGTCGACTCCTCACTTGCCTCTCGCCTTCTTCACCGCACGTCGTCCGCTGCTCGTGCTCGGTTCGTCGTCGTCGGATTCAGACGCCGTAGACATCGTCGTCGTCTTCGAGGCCGCGTCGTCCGCCTTCTCTCCGCCTCCGGCCACGATCGAGCGCCCCGCCATCCGATTCGTGTACGCCGAGAGCGCCTGAATCATCGTTAATGATCGTAACATATTAATTTATTGCGGATCGCTACACAGAATTAACTCAATCCAGCAAGAGGCATCAATATAACCCTTCTGAAGCACAAAGCACCCACACAAGTTTCATGTTCAAATGTAATATTCCCTCAATAAACTATTTCAACTTTAATTTAATTAATAATAACAATATTACCTTGGGGAAGAGGAGGGCGGCCAGGTCCGTGCGCACACCGCGCACAGCCTTCAGCACGGACATGCTCTCCTGGAAATGATAATTGCTTAATTAATTAGGAAATTAATAATAATGAATTAAAAATAATTTTTTTGTTTTCAAATTTCAAAATACCCACCTCATCCGCCTTCATTGCCAACTGAACGACCACGAAGGGATGCTGAAATGCGCCATTTTATCATCTTGATCGTTCCAAGTTTCACATTTTTTTAGTTTTTATCTCTTCTCAATAATCACTAGCACTGATTGAACCCAGGACCCATCTTCAATTACCAATTAATTTGCCCTCTTCCTTAGAAAATTTGCTGATCCATCGTACCTTGAGCCTACCGTAACCCGGTTTGTCACTACCGTACTCACCACCAGGTCGACGACGTATCCCACAACGCGCACAACATCCCTGTCGAATGCCAACTCCTCCACTTCCTCCTCGTCGCGCGAGTCGTACTCATCGAAGTAGGCACCTTTCGTCCACACCACCAACTGGGAAATTAATCGTTATTGCATTAATTAATAAATAATTATGTTCATTATTCGATTCCCCTTCAATGCTGGATTGTGTACGCATCACTCACTAGCCCATCAAGACTCAATGAAGCACAAATCAGTATTCGATACATTTCATTATCCTACGTAAAAAATGCCTTTACTTCCAGTGATTTAGAATCCCATTAATTAATTAACTAATTATTAATTACTAATTAACCACTCACTCCATTCAATTCGTCCGCCTTGAAGATCTTGACGGGCAGCTGGCGCGCGTACGCCGATTCGGGTCCGGCCGGTTCGGGCTGTCCGTCCTGGAATTGAACGATAGTGTTAGGAAACAGAATTGTATTTTTGTTTGTTATGTTGAATAACCTGATCATTCACATTATTAGAAAACCGATTCAGGCATTGATTAAATATTAACGATGAAACACCACCCTCGTATGAGTTTAATCTTTTTGTTGTTGATAAATAGGTTTTATTGGACGAAGGAGACTCAAGAATCAGAAAACTGTTCAGTGCACTACTAACACACATTCTATGAAACACCGAACAGGACTCGCCAATCACTAGACAATTTCTTAACAATGTCAGTATTAATTAATTACTAAATAAAATCAATAGTTCCTTCTCGATGGGCCACTTGGTGGGCACGACGTGTGGATGGGCAGGAACGAAATCAACTTTGTAACCAAATTCAAAAACCCCCTATGTCATATGAGTTTGGAGGCCGGAATGCTGCCGCAATATCCCATTTTTTAAATTTTTTTAATTAAAATCAAATTCTCCTCACCTTCTCGATGGGCCACTTGGTCGGCACGACGTGGGGATGGGCGGCGATCGCGTCCGCCAGCACTTCGTGCAGCACGCGCAGCCGGGGGCTGCAAATGAATAATTGAGGCAGTGTACAAACACAAGAAGCTCGGGACTATCGGATTGAGCAAAACTCTCGAGACATGCCTCCACGGTGAAACATCAAAACTAGGGCTGGCTAAGCGGTTACGACATAGCGACGTCGTAACCCTCTCCCTTGCCATTGCGACGTCGCAACCAAAGCGCACGCTATAGCGACGTCGCAAACAACGAAATGCCAACACTAATCAAAACTCCCTAGTTCCGAAACTCCATTTTTCATATGTTGTCACACGCTACGGTTTTCATTCCACATGTTATTCTGTTTCCCTACATAGCATCGTTAAAATAGGCGGGGTGCATCATTTTAGAACTCTTATTATCTCAAGAGGTTTTTTTGAGTTCTAAAATGACCAGTTCTAAAATGATACACCCCCAAAGAGTCCCTCTGTAATCTGAAGAAACAGATCATCACACCAACCTGAGTGTTGCTCCTCTCCGCACCGCTGCTCCCTCCTCCTCTCCCACTTCCATCAACTCGTCCTCGTCCGGCAGCAGAAGCTCCTCATCGTCCGACGCTGCAGCAGCTGCAGCGACAGCTCTACCGACACCGGCTGCCGACGCGCGGCTGGGACGCGCTGCAATTGTCGCATTAGCTTCAATGATGAGCGACTTCCCCAATGTTGGGCTGTATCCGCGCGAACGGGAACAATTTCTGTAGACTCGAACCCGCGAAAAGCGACTATATCAGAGTAGATACAAGCAGTAGAACCCGCGCAAATCCTAATGTTCAGTAAGGGCACTCATCACTGATTAGCTTCTAATATGAAGTTAAAAATAAAAAATTATCAATATCAATTCATGTAGCACCATCACAACTAGACTTTGAAAGTCAACTAAGCAACTAGTTGTTTAACAGGGAAATGAACCGCTCTTTCTACGAGAGAGAGCGGAGAATGAAGAGAGTGAGAGACGATTTCCCTCTGAAACAACTAGTAGTTTAGTTGACTTTCAAAGTCTAATCACAACCTGTATTCACAAGTGCCCACACGCGAAACTCAAATCAGTTGTGAAACCTTTCACGGAAGACTTGAATTTCTTTCCTTAATTTGCGCACGAAAACTCGATAAAATTGCGTTTCAATCCATCCATCTGCTCTCTTTCAAGAACTATGTGCAAGTGTGCTTCACATTTTCGCCAAAATCTGATTGTGAGAAAATCCTTTTCAACATTGGTAAGAGAGTTCTGTTCGGAAAAAAAATTATAATGGATGAAGAGACCATCATTTCGAAGATATAATCTAATTATGCTAATTAGTAATTTAATAATTAATCACCAGATCGGGCAGAGGAGTGCGGGGCGTCGTCGGAATCAGACGCATCGCGAAGGCTTCTGCGCGAGCCGGCGATTGCAGAGCGTCTGTGAATGAAAAATTAATAAGATATTAGGTTTAAGGTTAAAAGAGAAGAGAGAAACTGCCAACGGGGAAAAGGGTAAGAAGAAAGATTAGAGGTCATTCCTCTATTAGAAAAAATCTGTATTGACTCATTTTCCTCTGGCACCAGTCTCTTATTGTAACTGAACGAACGCCATGTTTCAACACTTCAATCTTCTGTGAAACAGAGACAACCATACCTGGCCCAGAGAGCTCCTTGGAATTTTTTCGTCCCAACAACGGGTCTCCGGGACAGAAATATCCTTCAGTTGTACGGGCCACCCCCTATTTTAGGGTATTTTCAATGATTTTGTCAAAAACTAACGGGTCACCTCTGAATTTTTTTGGAAAATGTCAAAAACTGAACGGGTATCCGCCACCTTGAAGTTCCTCAAGGAACACGGCGGACTGCTATGGAGACAACCCGACTGAATGTCATACAATTTGTTTTTTATTAATTTTTCAAGACATTAAACCTCTGCACGATTGAAGATCATTGACGCCCAGCCAACTAATATCGACAGTGAAACACAGATGAGCGTGTCCAAAATCTCGTCAGTTATTCCCAAACTCGATAATCATTCCCTTCACCTGCGAATCACAGGGCTGCGATCCTTGGGGTCGCTCTTGCGTCTCTTCGCTCCCTTCGCTCCTCCTCCGTAGCCCCACGACTCGTCCGACTTCGACCCGCCGTCGTCCGACGAGGAAGCGCCGAACCTTCTGAAAGGGGGGGGGGGGTCGATACTTCTGATTTTTATTTTTCCTACGGGTTCTAGGTTTCGCAGGTTTGGTATAAGAATTAGCGAAATGATGCAATGATAGTCCCGAAGTAATTTTTCATTAAATAAAATAAAACAATTATGAATACTGTACCTTCTGCGTTTCGCAGTCTTCCTCGCTGACTGTGCTCCCGCAGAGTTGGTCGAGAGTCTGGAAAAAATTAAAATAGTCATATCCAATCAATACTTTTATCTCACTCCCCCCCCCCAGTAAGTTTGAGGTTCCAACGATATGGGATAACTGAATGTAGAATTTGAAAATGATGATCTCAAGTCGCGGTCGTAAACAATCGAAACACTATAATGAAAACCGGCACCGATATTCTCGCGCACGACTCGTTCTTTCATCATATTTACCATCAAATGCTGACTGATCACTTGCATCTAAGACGTGATTTTTCGAATAAAACGACGCTTACCTCCCACTCTTGGAGGGCCGCCCCTTCTTCCCGCCCTTGTCCTTGCCGTACTCGGATTCGTCCGATTCCTCATCGTCGTCGGACTTCGCCGACTTCTCCGAGCCGGATTCGGATGATCCTCTGCAATTAATTATTTTTTTCCGTTTCGTCCATTTTCATGTCCACCTCCGATAACTTCCGTTAGATAATAAGCTGCTTTACCTTCCCAGCTTCTCCAATTGCTTCCTTGCCTTCTCTTGGTAGGTGAGGGGAGCGATTCTGAAAAAAAAACGTTTTATCTCCCCCGACATATCTTTATTCATATTTCCGCACAATTTGTTTTTTCAACCGGACAGGATCCATGGATAGATCAAATCATACTTCTGGGGCGGTCTTCCTGCCATCCTTCCACTCGATGCGCTACTCGGGGCGGGCGTCGCTTCCTTCTCCTCGTCATTCTCCGAGTCACTCACTGAAGACCTGCGAAACGTCCATACATAGGCATCACTGTTGGCAGCAGCAATACCCACCCGATTATGTCGAGTTTAACCCACCCGATTCTCATAAATTTATAGTAAAACTGGGCATGATGCCCATATTTTAGCGTATTTTGTTACATTCCCACCCGATATGCATACCCCAGCAACAATTCCTGCCCATGTATGGAAACGTCATCGATTACAACTACAGACACAACATTTTAACCGCACTGTCAGGTAGCACAATGCAGTGATGCGCGACCTCCTTGATGTTGGGCTGTACCTGCGCGAACGAGACCCGTTTCGGCATACCCGAATCAGCGGAAAGTTATTTTATCAGAGTAGATGCAAGCACTCGAACCCGCGCAAATCCTAGAGTTGGAGCCAGAGTAGGAAAAGGTCGTCAAAAACTACCTAAAATCCGTAAACGTACCGGTTTTCAAGGGGTCGATTAACGTGGAGAAGTACCTAGCAGTCTAAAACGTACCCGGTTTTTCGAAAACATAGCCCATTTTCGAGGTTTTTGCATAAACATACCCGGGGTTCTGACGTTCTTATCACCTAACTTTTCCATCTATGGTTGGAGCATTTCATCGCTCAGCACAGTTATAAAAATAGAGTGAGTCATTCAATTAGAAACCCACGACTTGCTGCGCTTCTTCCTCTCTCCTCTCTTCTCCATCTCCTCAATCTCCTTCTTCTTCATCGGCCACAAACGGCACTTTATCACCTTTTTTTGTCTACTCCTCTCCTCCCATTTGCCGTCGATCTTCACCCGAACCATCCTGGGCAAAATACTATTTAATTAATGGATTACTTTAATAATGTATGCGCATCTATCCCGAACAAACGTACGAAAGAAACCACAACTCACCGAGGAGGGGTCTTTGATCTTCCAAACACCTTTGCCTTCTCCTCTTCCTCCTCAGCACTAAGCTGTTTCTTCGCCGGACTGACATTATTAATTAATTACACATTATTCTTTAATAATCAACTATCGTTTGAACACCGCATGGGGGAAAACGGGAAAGTAGATATTTCAACTAACCCCTTCTTGCCCTTCTCTCCCTTCCTTCCTCCACTCTTCTTCTTCTCATCTTCACTATCATTATCCGAGTCACTTTCGAGAGGGGATCGCTTCTGCATTTTCGGCTGACTGAAATTAAAACAAAAATTTAAACTATTAATTGATTAGCTAATCAGTTATTTAACATCCAGGACCAATTGATCTATTTAATACTCGAAGCCAAAGTGCTTTTCTGTCATTTTTTCGATGAAACTTCAACTAACTCATTTTTGCTCTTCTCTCCCTTCCCTCCTCCACTCTTCTTCTTCTTCTCATCTTCACTATCATTATCCGAGTCACTATCGGGAGGAGATCGCTTCTGCATTTTCGGCTGACTGAAATTAATTAAATGGAATCTTTAAAATAGAAAATAATTAAATCAGCTAATTGACAAACGTGGCGATTTTATCTAGTATTTTCTCGACGACACAGTGATTTTATGCCAATTTTTTAATGAAATTTTAACCAACCCCTTCTTGCCCCTCTCTCCCTTCCCTCCACTCTTTTTTTTCTTCTCATCTTCACTATCATCATCTGATTCACTTTCGGGAGGGGATCGCTTCTGCATTTTCGGATGACTGAAATTTATTACAACAAATATTTAAAACTTTAATCAATTAATTAGTTAACCAGTTAATTAACATTAAGGGCCAACTGATCTACTAAATACTCGAAGATAGAAATTTTCTGTACTTGTTTTGATGAAACTCCAGCTCACCCTTTCTTGCCCCTCTCTTCCTTCCCTCCTCCACTCTTCTTTTTCTTCTCATCCTCACTGTCATCACCCGATTCACTTTCGGGAGGGGATCGTTTCTGCATTTTCGGCTGACTGAAATTGATTACAACATATATTTAAAAAAATAATTAATTAATTAGTTAACCATTTAATTAGCATTAATGGCCAACTGATCTACTAAATACTCGAAGCCAGAAAATTTCTGCACTTGTACTGATGAAACTCCAACTAACCCCTTCATGCCCCTTTCTCCCTTTCCTCCACTCTTCTTTTTCTTCTCATCCCCACTCTCATCATCCGAGTCACTGTCCGGAGAGGATCTCGCTGGGAACTTGAGTTTCTTCGGCTGACTAAAATATCAAATTTAATAAATTAATTAACAATATTTTCCATTAATTAACTAATGAAGCTCCAACCCACCCCTTCTTCCCTCCTCCCTCTTCCTTCTCCTCAGCAGTATCCGACTCGCTCGGCGACGATAGCATCACCATCTTCTTCGGGTTGCTACGCGACGGTGTCGCACTTGGGGGTCTGAATTATATTTTATATTATTAATTTAAAATATACAAAAAAATAAAAATATATTTAAAATTAATAATAAAAATTAAGTACTTCGCCGAGCGAGCAGTCGAGGTGGACGGGCGCTCAGAGAACGCCGAGCTGTCACGCTGAGCACGAGCTACTCGAACGGAGTTGGTCAATCTAGAAAGAAACAATAAAAAAATGTTGCGTTTATGGTCAGAATTGTCATGGAGGTGGTGATAAAGCTGTCTATATATATTATTTTAATTTAAAAAAAATATTAACCCAACCTCGGACGGCCGCGGCCTCTGCCGGTCGAGGTGGTCGGACGCTCGTCAGACGACGTCGAACTGTCTCGCTTCTTGGTCTTTCTGGGAAGAAAGAGGATACGACAGGGCATATTTTTTCTAGACCAGCCGCTCATTGTCAGTTATCCAGAACGAATCGAAATTGGTGAGCAATAATAACATTATACTGCACTTGGATTAAATAAAACTTGTACAAATGTAATTACCTCGGACGGCCGCGACCTCTTCCCTTGGCATAGGATGACGACGACGATGAAGCCGAGCTGTCACGCTGCGCGCGAGTCACTCGGGCAGCACTGGGCGATCTAGAATGACAGTTTAGATCATGCTCCTGATCCCTCTACCACAATATTGTTCAGGCATCAATTATCTGTGCGTGTAACGTTGCGACATTATTACCTCATGTCCCAATTAAGATAATAGTAAATAAATAATGAGATAAATAACTCGCCCCAAACGTTGGCCGCTTCCCGTGAAAGGGATCGTAGCTGCCGGCGCCCTGACTTCATTGTCCGATGCGCGCGTTCCCGAGTTGGCGGTCGTTCTGGTCCGAGTACGAACTGTGCGAGTACGGGCCATTGCCTGGATTAATAAATATCCATTAAAATATACGAATATATAAATAAATTCAGCGCAAAATATTTTTGCAACAATAAACATTATACACAATTGATAGAATTGAGAGGCTAATCTACAACTAATTCGTTGCATATTGTTGCAGAGTCACCAGTAGAAGACAAACGAGGAACTCAAGAAGAAAAACATGCAAGATGAGCGCTAGGAAACAAGGCAAAACAAGAAATAGAAAATACGGAGCATCGGCATGAAATTTCAGACTTACAGTACCGCATGTCAATTCCGCCGGTGTATCGTGAACTAATCGTATTCTTATTTTCATGTAAATAAATTTTCTGCTTCTATTTTTTATCCAATTGTTGTTCTCGACGACCTCAGAAAAAAAACTGAACACTCACAAAATAGTTATGCCGTTCTAATCGCACACTAAAGTGAATCATACTATCGCAGCTGCGCAGCTCATGGTTAGATACGTTCTAATAGGGGATGTTCGCGCATTCTTCATGCTCATCCATGTTCTGGCCTCACTGAGAAACACCCAGTCAATAGAGGATGAGAAACAAAAAAAGACGATCGGTATCTCTCATTCATTCATTCTTTTTCTTTTTCGCATTCTAGCAATGATGTGAGTAATATGTAGATATAAGATATGTAGATATAAGACAGAGACCGGCCAGAATGTTCAGCAATAGATATCTCTTCCTCCCTCACCCCTTCCCTCTTTAAAGAGAGTGCATTCCAGAGTTAGGGGCCGAATGGGGGCGGGGGTAGAGAGGAGCTAGACTAGATAGGAGAGATAGTCGCCTTTCTTGCTGACAACCAGTGCAGATGGGAGGGAAAGGTCGACCTATTGAAGAGTGGAGAGACTTTACTCCGCCCACTTTGAAGGGATGATATGACTCCGCCCCTTCTGTAGCGCGGGAGAGGGGGGAGTGGGGCAAATGAGAGTGGGGAGAGCAGCACGTGGACCAGATCATTCTTTAGTTATTTTGGTCGTGTCCTCACCTTTTTTCACAGATTTTCTCTTTTTACCTCATTTATCAAACTGAGAAGTCCTCGAAATATCACAATCACTGATTTAGCTCTTCATCTGAATCGATCGCAATGCAAGTGTACATGCTGTTGGCTACGGACGACTGCCAAGTGAGAAAAAGCTTGTTGATTTGTGTTCTCGGATCGGAAGTTACAAAGTAAATTTAGTTTGAAGTTCCGTTTCCAGGTAGCATTGATTAAATGCGAGAGCCAGTCGTCAGACTATCAGAGCTGCTCGTCTGAACTGAACGTTGAGAGAGGAGAGACTAGTTATCAGACTGCATTCACTACCATCACTCTTGGTTAGGGATTTCGAAATTTGGAAAAGCCGCAGCTGAAATTCGATTTCAGGAGATCTCCACTTCTCCCAAGATCCATCCGACCATCAGCATTGGATTGTTACTAATTTGATCACTCCGAACGGAGAGAACGTCAGGCTCGGTAAGACATCCCCCATACATTTTAACCTGACACTAAATCTTTCCAGGCGATCTCCGACTCGTACGCGACCCATTCGACCCTCATCGTTTTGTGGTCATCAACATGGTTGCTGCGAGCTGCAAGATGGAATGGGCTGATGCTTCACCTGCTGCATGCGACCCCGACTCGTCAGCAATCGCTGAAGATGTCGACATCAAGATCAAGCAGGTCGGGATTTGAATAAATATAGCCTATCCTGTTAAAAAATCCGTTCCAGGAAATCAAGGACGAGACAGATGAGGAATTCGATGTTGTCGCCCCCTCTATTTCGGACATTGTGGAGAGTTCTTTGAAGCGCACCGAGGCTGCCGTTGCAGCAGCATTCGATTTGTTCAGCGATAAGTACAGACGAGAGAACAAGAGAACTAATACTGCAGGCAGATATAGAATACAGGAAGAAAGAGAAGAGGAAGAAAGACAAGAGCTAAAGGTAAGGTCGAATGAATATCAATTTATCTCAACAAGTATAACAGTAATAATTCAGAAACTGATGCAGCCGCGCACTGCAAGACAGCACTCCGATGATTCGCCGAGTCAAATCTAAGAAAGAGGCGGCGCCACAATTCCAACTAACATCGTCGAACTCATCACTTTTCTTTGTTTCGCGTTCTTTGTTTGTGTTATGGTTGAGAAGAAGCTCGATTAATGATTTAGTTTTGTGATTTAGTTTTAAAATGTTCCCGTAATTCTCGCTGACAGCCTGTGCAGAGACGCAGGGGGGGGGAGAAGAGAAGGAGACGAGGGAGAAGGGGAGTGAAGGGGAGAGAGGGGAGCGGGGCAACGGGGCGGGGCCAGCTACGGTAGCTGCCCCCTCCCTCTCCCCTTTCTCTCTCGCTAGGGTTGTGGCGAGTCCGTTGGCTAGCATTACGCGTGTGGTCCAATAGTGCTCTGCCTTGTGTCTTTCCGCTGTCTGCACTGAATATTCACTGATTTGTCGCGAATTTCTGGTGTAACCTTTCTTTTCTCACCCTTTGAAAATCCCATTGAAAATCCCACCGATTCCAGTTCGACAAACCTATCGCTATGCCCGAATCGTCATATCCGCAGCTGTCGCACATACTGCTGCCTACTGGCGACAATCAGGTTATTTTTTGATTTATGATCAATTTAGAATTTTATAGCAATTTTTTTGCTCGTTTGTCCCGAAAAGCTCCTTCTCCGGTAGTGGCAAGGGCGAAATGAGGCATCCAATAAAGTGAATTAGTGTTGACAAATTGATACTCGTCTCTCCTCTTTTTGCGTACTATCTCGTCTCTCCGACCGGCGAGAGATCATACTAAATGAGAGAGGCGCGTGCCAAATCGTCATCACTAAAGTGAATCAGTTACAGGAATTCGAGGCCGAGATCGATGAGGCACTTGACAGTGTTGCTCCCTCGATCTCGACCATTCTGGAGCGTGCGATGACGCGTGCTGAGGTCACGGCAGCTGCAGTATTCAACCAATTCAACGACAAATGCAGACGACAGAATCGAGCCCAGTCCATCAAAAAAGAAGAAAACTAACAGTACTTGATTGGAAGAACAAATTCAAAGTCAATTTCATCTAATACTATCAAATTGTCATCACATTTCGCTATTTGATGTAAAAAGTCTGAGAGAAAACACGATAAATAGCGTATATTCTGAACAAAATGATTGAAAATTGCGAAGGAACAAGCGTCGTTGATGGATTGCATGATCAAAGTCAATCCGGAAAGCAAAAACAATCATCAGAGAAGGAGGCGAAAATGCGGCAAAAAGAGAAGGTCCCGGGGAGATTTGAACTCCCGTCGCAGGAGTCAGAGTCCTGAGTGCTAACCGCTACACCTCGGGACCGGACGAGCTTGGGTTCTCGTTTGGTAGAGATATTGTCATCTCGCGGCTTTAGTAGAATACCAATCTGTCTTCTTTCTCTCATCTTGTATGTTTCTCAGTTCATCTGATAAATATTCATGTTGATTTTTATATTCGCCACAACCCCATGCGCAAGTGACTTCAATATTCAATTCCACAAAACTGGAGTAGCATCTTCAAAATTTATTAATCCAAAAAAATGAGCGCATCTGCGATAAATAATAATGAAAAACGAGGAGTAGTTTTGCCACCAAAACAAGCACATGGTAAGAAGAGAAATACAAATCTCGCCTCTCCTCTTGTCACTCCCTTCATTCTCCACTCTCCTCTCTCTCTTATCGTTATGTCACACCCAGCCAGGGTGTGTTCTTCCGGCTCATTTTCGTCATTATTTCGCTCAGTATACCTGTGTTTTCAACGCATTTATTGATAGACTCAATAGTTTCATATGCTTTTAGTAATGGATCAGTCATCAAGAGTCGGAATTCAATTGCAACAAGCGCGAATCGATGACGAAATCGACTGGAGCTCTTTCTCCTCCTTTGAAAAACTGCCTCGCGAACTCGTATGGAAGATAATCGAATATGTACCAGAATCGGTCTTCAATCTCAAACTGGTTAGTTGAATCATCTTTCGGGGCAGAAACCCCTATGATAACGTTTTTCTAAGAAACGGACAAATTCTTGCGAGCTCAATAATTTGCTCGAAAAGGTCTCAAAAAGGTAGAGACCGCAGGCTCCGCCCACTTTGTGGGGAAGGGAAATCGCATAAAAACTGCGCCGAGGAAGCACACTTCGAGTTCTAAACCGTTTCAGACGAGCAAGGGCGCGTTTGGTAGCTTGTACCCTCCTTCACAAACGACCAATGGCGCAGCTTGATCGGTCACCTTTGTGAAGGTCAAAAATGACGAAACAAGTACCCA
>LS581579.1:201219-211468 GCA_900490775.1 Pristionchus maxplancki | reverse complement strand
TGGGTACTTGTTTCGTCATTTTTGACCTTCACAAAGGTGACCGATCAAGCTGCGCCATTGGTCGTTTGTGAAGGAGGGTACAAGCTACCAAACGCGCCCTTGCTCGTCTGAAACGGTTTAGAACTCGAAGTGTGCTTCCTCGGCGCAGTTTTTATGCGATTTCCCTTCCCCACAAAGTGGGCGGAGCCTGCGGTCTCTAGTTGTACATTGTTGTCACCAAACCAAGGCGCCCGCAAGGGAAATTGTCAGAAAAAGAGATTAGGCCCTCCGGACTGAATTGACCTGTAATAGAATCGCTGGCCAAGCAGTGGCTCCCCGCAAGACGCAAGTGCCTATCTAGATTAACGGGGTCACCTTTACCTTTGTACAATTTCCTTCGTTTAGGACGCATTCAACGTCGAGGTCATCAAACTCGAAGTCGACGTCAGCAAATCAAATCTGTTCGAGCTCCGTCTGAAGCAGCGCCACTGCGACAAGCAACTAAAGCGAACACTAATTGTCGAAAACCTTTACGTGAGTTGATGGACGCGCATCGACTCACCAGATTACTTGCAGGAGTACACAGTCGATATCAATGTCTCGCGCATTGCTGAAAATGAATTGCTGAAGAACCTACTAGAGTGCATGGGTCGCCGAGTCGGATATGCGGTTTTCCGATGTTACTGGAGACCGACGGGTGTGGGATTGCCTCTGATCTATCAGCATCTAAAAGGGATCAAATTCGATTCGCTGAACATTGAGGAATACAGCCTGAACGACGAGCTGTTGTAAGACCTGTTCGCATTTGGCACCAGCCTGATTTTACTTTAGAAAGTCCCTCCCCTCCATTGTCCAAGACCACAAAGTCGAGCACATTTCAGTGTATGCTGCAGAAGTTTCGAGTGACGATACTGGTAATTTACTGTAGCGATCGTACAGTAATTATCGAAATTTAGTGGACATTCTTCTTCAATTATCGGCTCTCGTTCGGTCGATACATTTGCAGCAAATCAGCGATTATAGAAGTCATGCGGACAAATATTTGTTCGGAGTTGTGGATGGAGATTGGGGAAGGATCATAGTGGATATGTTCTCGAGAAAGATGGACAAACTCTTGATTGAAAATGCCTACTTTTCCAACTATCTCTCGAAAGACGCCGCCGAACGACTCATTGAGGTCCGCATTTTGGCTTATAATAATAATAATAATTTATTCATATCAGGCGCTAACGCATTTGCATTTTGCATTTTTTGTTGCATTTTGGCTACTCGTGTTCATTTACTATTTTAGAGACTTCCCGCTCTGGGTAAGAAGATCTGGTTCAAGGGTACGTGCAACAAGTATCCGACTGCTATTCGCTCTGTAGTCAATGACCACTCAGTCACAGGTATAAATGGCAATTAAAATCGCAATTTTAACAGTATTTCAGTGGAATCATCGGAATTTCACGGCAGTTCTTTAATAATCAAGCACTTTTCACGAGAGGACGAAGTTTTGCAATGCTTTTGAATTTGTCTCTTTCGTATGATGATGATGATGATGATGTATACATCATGTATGGAAATAATTGTATTCTGAACTTACCAATTTATTGATCCTTGATAAAAAAATAGTCCGTGACCCAATAGTCCGAGTCATGCAAATGCAATCAGTTTATTTACTTTTTGGAACTCATTAGAGATTGCAATCACAACAAAAATAGAGTAGATTTGCAATGAATCTCAACGTGGAGAGACAAGAAAGGGCCGAATGGTAAGGAAAAATGAGAACGAGAGGAGAATTAAAAGCAGAAAGATAATTGCAACCGAGTGAGATTTAAAACATGCGTACAATAAAAATGCGGGGGAAATGAACTGTGCAAGGATACACTGAATTGAAATCGGCTGAAAAGAACAAAAAGATAAGTGAATGTTGGGGAGTAGGTCAAGATTAGGTGGGAAAAGTAGGATATGAGATAAAGAATCCCCTCACTTATCCGCCCTTCTTCTTCGGGTTCCGGGGCGGGGTCGGGTTCCTGTTGCTCGGTCCCGGCCCAACCGCCGGCTTATCAACCTCGAGGAGCGCGACAGCCATCCGGTCCATGTACGCGCAGTAGACCTGAAAACAACAGAATAAAATTAAAACAAAAACAACAATAACAACACCAAGACAGAGACAAAACAATAAACAAACCTTGGGAAAAAGGAGGGAGGCCAACGCGCATTCCACGGGCTGCACAGCGTCGCGGACCGGCAGGCTTTCCTGAAATCGTTAGTTAAAGATTTAAAATTAATTAATTATTCAATAATTAATTAATTAGTCAATAACTAATTATTAATTCATTAATTAATAATTACCTCATCATCCTTCATTGCTAGATGCACGAACACGAATGGGTACTGAAATGAGCTTTTTATGCAACTACTCGTCCATTTTTTCATTAGAGATAGCAAAGATTAACGGACAGACCGGGTGTCGCGGTAAGCGGAAGCCCCGTGTTCGTGGTTTGTCGGTATTTTTTTACCTTTGCTATCTCTAATGAAATTGTACCTTGAGCCTACTACGACTAGAGTAATCACTCAGATCAGAATAACTACCCATCCAATAACTACCGCATTCTCTACTTCAAAATCTCGGTACTTTCATTTGATACTTCTGCACAGGCGAACAATCCAACGACAGCTCGTACAGGCTCTTTTCATCGAGCTCACCGTTCTCTCACCGACAACACTGAGATTGCACCAGTCTATTCAACATCATGACGGAAATCACTGAGCTCCCCCTTCTACCATTCTCAACACTACGAACCTGAGCATGGGTGCAATAGGCGACGATCTTCTCCACTTGCCGCCCGAATGCCTCTTCCTGCGGCAGCCTCGGAATCGTGTACAGATCCTCGTACGACTCCTTCGTCCAGACGGAAATCTGCCAAAATGAATTATTAATTATTTTACTAATAAATAAATAAATAAATAAATAAATAAATAAAAATATTTGTTTCACCTTCACTCTGGACAGCTCTTCCACAGTGAAGATTTTGACTGGGAGAGGCGGGAGTGTGAAGTTGGCATCGACTGGCTCGGGATCATCGTCCTGAGATTATTTAGATATTTATTTAAATATAAATGAAAGCAACCTCAATCGGGTACTTGATGGGCATGATGTACGGGTGGACGACCATGGCTTCAATGAGCATGTCCTCGAGGGTGCGATTTCTGAATCAATATTGAGCATAGGAGCATAGTTGAGGCAGTAATTTTGAGAATTTCGCAGTGCAAAGGTCCTATAATTCATGAGTTCGGCTCAGAAAGGATATAACGACAAACGTCCAAAAGTATGATGTCATTGGGCCCCTGGCGGACTACTGTAGGCAAATTGTCGGCGATCAATTCTTTCGTCCTTATCTATGAACTTACTTCTTAGCTGCACGGGCATTCACCGGTTCCTCCTTCGCCTCACTGTCCGAGCTATAGACGACACGTTGTCTGTAATGCAAATATGCTTTGCAAGACAGGCTGGCTCTATTAGCCGACCCCTTGCTATGGATCTGGACAAGACCTTCGAAAGTGAGCACTCGAGCGAAAATTAGTGCTCGCTTTCTACGAGTACCATTCGCCCTCTCATTTAGAGTGTTCGTCGGTCGGTCTCCCTCATTCACACCAGTAAAATGAGCGAGAAAACGAGCACTCGTTTAGAGTGCTCGTCGAGTGCTCGTTTACTTTCGAAGGTCTAATCTGGACTGACAAGTCACTAATCTTACCTCGCGTTCTGATTCCTCCTGGGTGTCACCGCCAGCGAGTCATCTCCATTCTCTGCATTGGGAGGAGTGGCTCTGCTTGCCGTGGCTGAAAATATTCAATAATGATATTGATGGGATCGAATAAGGTTCGACTGCGTAATCTTCGGCATGATTCAGAAACTTGAGATTGACTGAGTGATCACAACGATTCCACGGTTTCGATCAGCTCTCATCATGACACCTGGTTTTTTGTTCACACCTGCAGCTCTCGATCTGTGCGAGAGATCCATCATCTCCACGTCCGAATCGCTCTCCGCAGCAGCTGCAGCACGTCTGTTGCGACCGCCTGTGATTGTTGTTGCTACTACTGTTCTTTGGAAATATGTCCACTATGTTTAGAGACCGCAAGCTCCGCCCCCTTTGTGGGGATAGAGTTTCCGTCAAAAGCGGGATCATGGTCCGACAGCTCGCGTTCTAATCCGATCCGGACGAGTAAGGGCGCGTTTCGTAGCTATTACCATCCTCCGTAAAGGGTCCAAGGTGGAGCATGATCGGATTACATTGAGTAGGTGAAAAATGACGAAATATGGTCCAGAATTGGGGTTTCAGGGGGTTATCATGATTGTGATCAGCTCCACCTTTGGTCATTCGTTCTCTATATTTTTAGGAGACGATCTGCTGAGAAAAATTGGTGATTAGACGTTTCCCTGAATTGTCGGCGAATTTAATAGTTTAATGGATGCGCGCCTCCCCAGTCATTTCCCTTCCCCTCTCTCCCTCTCCCCTCCCTCCCCTCTCCCCGCGGTTTCTTACCCGGCGTGACTAGCGCGCGCGCTGGAGCGGCCTCACCTCGCTCCCCTCTCCAACCGTCGCACAGCTCACAGCTCGACTGGCGGAAGCTATAGCCTTTTGATTGCGCTCTATGGCTAGAAATAGGCTCCGCCCTCTTTTGCCTCGTCCTGGGTTCTACCCCTTCCCCGCTGTGCTCCGTGAGCGTGGTTTTTGATCCATATCTCGGCCTAGAGATGAGTTTTTGCCAATCGGTAAAAAACATAGTCTTATTCAGTGCTAGAGCTACACATTAGGCAAGAAAATCAGGCTCCTAGATTACTTTGGTGAATGACGTTGTGGTCTCTAACTATGTTATAGGATTACTTGGTAAGTAGTGTTATAAGTTCCAAACCGATTCATAGTCATCATAACTGATTTATTTTACTTCCTGAGAGGCACAAACGCCAGGGTCTACTTTCGTATGCTAAAGAGTGCATCTCTTACCAGTAGTGCCAGCCCTAGTTGTGGGCGGAGTGGTCCGCTCGTCCATCTCGGGCGTCGCTTCCTCCATGCCCGCGAGGTTCACGCGAGGACGCTTGATCGTCGAGCGTCTTAAGGTAAAGGTAAAGGTAAAGGAACATCTCGACTTCGAGACTGGGCTCGCGGGAGGACACTGCTAGGCCAGTCTACAATAAACAAATATCACGAACCTCAATTTATAGCGTGTTCAGGGAAAAATAACATAGCATGATCAGTTGATAACAACTTTGTTGTCAACGTACAAGCCCCCTCAAATCTTGTCGAATGCAACTCACCTCACTCCCTTGGGGCTGGTCTTTCGCTTCTTCGGCCGCCCGCCGATGTCGCTGTCGTAATCGGAGTCTTCAGGCACCTCCGACTCCTCAGATCCCTCTGAACCCGACTCGGATTGTGATCTGATAAGGTGAGCTTTGTTATTGTTCCTTGTCTTTGATCGAACTTCCAAGAACAAGTTTTACCTTCCTAGCCTCGCCAATTTTTTCCTTGCCTTTTCTCGGTTGGTGAGGGGTTCGATGCTGAAAAGTTTATCATGAGACACGTGATTCGATGACTATTGACAACCCATACAACCCATAACTGTCCCAGTACACCACACTCGCTGGTCTCGCAGTACCCGGCCATATATCGGTGTACACCAAAAGGCGTGGTCGACTGTAAAATCACCTTGTTTGTGGAAGCAACTTTACCGCATTCAACCTGATCGTCAACAAATAAACCCTACCTCGTTGGAGGTCTGCCGGCCATCCTGGAGCTCGATGAGCTGGAGACGGGGCGCTCCTCATCACTCTCCTCCTTCTCACTCTCCTTCTTCTCACTCTCGGTTTTGGACACAGTCCTCCTTTTCGCCTTGCTTCCCTTGGGTCTTCCTCGTCCACCAGTTTTCTTCTCCTTCGCCTTGTCACTCTCTTCCTCCTCAGATTCACTCGCGGAACTGAAATAATCGATAAATGATAATTGGGTTTTTTAATACCTTTTAACAGTCTGTTGTTTTTCAGCGTTGGTTATACATTTTAAAGTAATTTTCTCGATATCAACCAATGGAAATCAGTGATCTCTTGCGCAATGAAATATCTGAATATCAAGATCCATTGGAAATGGAATATTCCAACTAACCCCTTGCTGCGTGTAGCCTTTGCTACAACTTTCTTCTTCTTTCTCTTATCCTCATCATCCGACTCCGACTCGCTCTTGGAAGGTGATCTTGCTGCTGGTTTCTTCTTTGCAGGGGATCTTTAAAATGGCAGTGACTCTCTCGCGTCATCTATATTGAAAAAGGATCCTTTATAACACCAATTCAATTCTAAGCACACATAGAATCTCAAAATGAAGCATCCCAGGGTCTTTTTGTGTGCTGTGCAAGAGTAGGATAAGATTACGCTCATTCTACCTACTGAACCCTGTTTCGGACACCACGCTTACCCCGCCTGCTTCGCTCTGTTCGACAAGGTCGGAAGTTCATCAGAAGATTCCGATCCGTCCCTCGCCGCACGAGCTCCGGACTTGGCCGATCTACAAACCAATTCGTTATTCAGTTTATTCCGTTTACGATATCCAGACTTATCTAACACCCACTTACTTGGCGGGCCGTCCTCTCCCTCTTCCCGTAGCGGGGGTCGTAGGCGCATTCAGGGCCTCGACTGCACTCTCGTAGTCGTCCGAATCGGGTCCGGACGAGATCTCAATGGGATCCGCGTTGTTGCCCAAGCTGTAATTGAGAATATTTTGTACAGTGCCCGGTGCCCCGAGCAGAACACATGTCCCATATGTCCAGCGCAGAACTTCCCTCCTTCTGCTACCACCTTGGGCAGAGACGCAGAGCAGCCCTATCCATTCATACCGGCTAACAAACGCCTGCCTATCAATCGATATTGATTCCTAAGAAGAATACCCAATCCCCTTAATACCCTTATCCTTTCCATCACTACCTCGGACTGTTCATTGCTCGGAGTGGAGATCTCGGCGCTCGGCCGGCGCTTCTTGCAGGCGAGGCGGCGGGAGAAGTAGCTGGGTTGAGAATCGAGGCACGCGAGGTGGGGGCATCGGCACTGAAATTAAGTCTCTGTGTCACTTTGCAAAAGGAAATTGTAACTTAAGCCTACTCGGCTATGACTAGAGTTATCATTCAGATCAAAATAAGTGTTTCTCCCTAAACATTCAACCTAAACATATAATTCATTTTATGGTACTACATATTTTAAACATACGCTGGAGCATCAGGGGTGTCTTCCTTCTTGCTTGTGCACGGCTGATTCCTACCGGTAGCGCGTGACGCACGGCTAGTGGACGCAGGAGTGTCTTTCTGGAATGTTTCAACTACTGTCATCTGACTTTTTCCTCTAGGCAGCAATCCCACCGTCCCTTGTAGCATCTAACCACTTTAGCCGTTTACCCTCTGGTTCCGATTGCACTAATCTAACTCATATTGGAACAACACAAACCTTGGCCGCCTTGCTGGGCCGCCCCCTCGGTTTTGCTGCGGGCGTAGCAGCCGGAGTTGATGGATTTGACAAGGGGTTCTCCTTGTCAAATTTCAAAATCAAGTCGCTGCAGTCCTGGAAGAGGCACGTAACGAGAGAGCATTTAGAACCAATTTTGAATAATTAGTTAGCAAAGTTACTCACACAGTCAGCAGCCTTGGTCCAAGTCCTCTCGTTGTAGCCCTTCCACTTGAGAAGGTATTCGAACTGCAATAGTCAGTGTGCTCACAGTGTTATGTTTTGGCTGGCCATAAAAGAGAAAATAGCGGACATACGAACAAACAAAAACAACAAAACGTACTCCGCCACCCTTGGCTCTCCTTCTGCCCTCGATCGACTCCACTTCGTACTCCTCATCTTCGTCTGTAAAATTGTTTTTAGGCATTAAGCTATCAAAATCACGCCGAGTTTGAGAAAAATTTTCAAAACGAAAACAGATATTCGAATAATTATTCGAAACTAACCACCGGACATGGTCACCACGGCTCGAGTGCTTGGTGAACTGAAAAAGGCGCAAATATCACTGTCGAGCAAGCATTATGATAACGCAAACAACGGCGATAAAGGGAAGTGGAGAGGGAAAGCGAGAACACGCGGGAAAACAAGTGAAAACAAACAAGTGGCGCGCGAGTGTTGACCGGTGCACACGGCCTGGCTCAAACCTACAGTATCCTGGTAGACGCTAACCCAACGATGCATTTAGGAATGTGTTTTTTCGAAATTTTTTTAGTTTTTTTTAAAACACACTTTCTAATTTATATTCCTTTTCATGAGATAGTGCACGCAAAAAATATAAATAAAGAGTATCTTTAAAGAACGTCGCAACTCTTCTCCACATTTGAACATCACAGCGGCGAATTAGTTAGTGGTCCTGACTGGAATATCGTATCCATGTATAAGCGGGATATTCAAATGTCCTGGTTAGCAATAAAGAATTTTTGTTTGGAATTGAAAGTCTTGGAATGAAGTACGTGAATTTCTATACACGGAGAACATTCTGGTTTCTTATTTGTCGTTTTGTGTTGTCGTACACAATAATCAGTCATTCAAAGTTTTCTCGGTATCGAGAAAAAAAACCCCAAGAGATGCAAGGTTACCTCAACTCATAGAACGGTCCCCAAACAAATTTTTCCCGATATAAAAACCCCGAATTCTAATCAACAGGTGAAACAACAGTGTCGACCGCGAAATATTCCTACCGGAATTTCGTTGAAACTCTTAGATCTCTGGTCCGAATGATCTTTTCACACTCCTCGGATTCACTTCGATGTGTCATCTCATTAATGAGCACTTGAGCCCACGCCTCTCAGTTTCACTCGAATTTCTCCTTGCTTCACAGCACAAGAGCCCTTGTAGAGTGGAGTCATGACTACAAGCTAGACACGCCCCTTCTCACTTTTAGTAGTTGCCTCATTAGATGGCTTCGAGTTACACTTCCTAAGGCGCTGCTGAGACGCTTTCGCAGATTCTTTTGCCCTGTCGCGATCCGATGCCTGGTTAAAGATCTAAAGTGGTCTGACATCAAAACCTTTCAATGACATTCAACGAGATGTGTCGCACTTCCTGGCTATGGTTAATGGATTGTATTCATTAACGACTCATTCATAAGAATACCATCACAATTTCCGACTATTTCTATATGCTCCATGTTCATTATTAGTTTATTCAATGACACGTATGCATGAATTCATCAAACACGTTGCATCTATTAATTAGGTGCTCACAGAACGCGCAAGAATCGAGAGACTGAGATCTATACTTGCACATTTCACTCAATTCCTATGAGGAGAATTATCATCTTCCTTGCTAAATCTCACGTTGATAAATGCCAGTCCGATACACTTCCATTGTTACTTGATCATCACTTGAGAAGAATTACTAGAGAAGAATCAGGTAAATCATCATTAGCCACGTTATTCACTATATCGATTCGGCTATCATTTTTCATTACTGTCTCATTCAATTGGTGATAGTTCGTTCCACAAACGTTGCTCGCTCTACATCTATACGATGCTAATGTTCAACATTTTTGATGTATGCATCCACTCTGATACTGTCTTTATCACGCTCATTGCTCATCTATCCACTTTGAAGGTTCCTCAAAATACACAAATTTCCAGATACCCCATGTTCACTTGTATTCGTTTAGTTGCTGTCATTCAAGCAGTACTCTAAAGTTTGCATAGATTCTTGTCAAATCTCATTCTAATCCTCCAGATGGACACCTTCCACACGTGGTTCGTCATCATCGTCATCTCCTTCTGCCTCATCGGCCTCGTCGCCAACGTCCTGCTCATCGGTCTGATCCTAATGAGGTCATCGTTTTTTAGTTGTATAATCAAGATATCGACACCAACAGATTCCTGATCACATTCTGTGGTGCTCCGACTGACCATAATGATGTGGTGACGCAATTGAGTGGGACATGCTCGGTCTTTTGATCTTGATTCGTACTGTATTAGTGTTATGTAGCGGACTGTCCTTCACTCAAGAGAAAGGTGAAGAGCGCTTTATCGCAAGCAACAGGCCACGACGGCCGCACAACCAGGAAGACCGAGGGAGACAGGAACGAGAGTCACGCTCTCTCTATGCTAATCGATAGGGGAAGGGGAGACAGACGATCGATATGTAAAGAGGGAAGAGAGGGATCGTCTGATCTGCACGTATGCTAATAGGGGAGATGGGAAGAGAGTGCACGTCGGCATTAAGGTAATTGACTAGAGTGGAGAGGGAGCATCCCTCTATACAACACCTCCCTCCAAG
>LS581579.1:184174-197151 GCA_900490775.1 Pristionchus maxplancki | reverse complement strand
CGATTCCTCCCGGAACCAACGGTACACTACACTCTCGCCGATTCCTCCCGGAACCGACGGCACACAACACTCGCAGATTCCTCCCGGAACCGACGGCACACAACACGCGACAATCAGAAAACAGAAAGACAGACACGCTCAATCGTGAGTACTGAACGCCACTGTTATGTAGCGGACTGTCCTTCACTCAAGAGAAAGGTGAAGAGCGCTTTATCGCAAGCAACAGGCCACGACGGCCGCACAACCAGGAAGACCGAGGGAGACAGGAACGAGAGTCACGCTCTCTCTATGCTAATCGATAGGGGAAGGGGAGACAGACGATCGATATGTAAAGAGGGAAGAGAGGGATCGTCTGATCTGCACGTATGCTAATAGGGGAGATGGGAAGAGAGTGCACGTCGGCATTAAGGTAATTGACTAGAGTGGAGAGGGAGCATCCCTCTATACAACAATTAGATAAGCCAAGTTATTAGACCGTGCTCGGGGATGATATATTCAGTATTTCTGAGATATTTAAAACCTACCTTTTGTCCATAATGAGGCCTTACGTCATCATCTGCAGAAGGATTTCTCTCTGATTCTCACCCTCTTGTCATACGACGTGAGGTGCTGCTGACAAAGATGTTCAACGACAAGATTTTGATCTATGAAATACACATTGGCTATGCTTCAACAACCCACATCTAAGAAATTAACCTTTCTTGCAGAACTCCGAAGATGATCGAGAAGTACTCGAAGCTGGTGATGTGCAGTGCGGTGTTCGACCTGATCGGACTCGTCTGCATGATATTCGTCGTTCCGAAGTGAGAACAATCATATCTATCTATCATATCTATATCTATCAATTGGTGATCCTCTCCCGATAGTCGGAGAAGACAGAGCGCATGTGAGAATGAGTATCAAAACATGGAGGTAACAAGAATGAGACGTTGTTTTGACCTACAAGAGTCCCGAAACAAGTGAGAGCAGACGAGGAAAAAGAAGTACCCTGTGGGAACTTCCCACTATCCATTACTCGTGCGCCACAATGGAAACAACTGCTTAGAATAAGGATCGCAATGAGAATCTTATCCAGGGAAGTCTGCTACGACAAGGGCGACACGACGGTCGTCCACTTCTACGGCGCGTGCGTGCTGATGGGAGAAGAAGCGTGCTGGACGAACTTTGGTCGGTCTTGAGTCTTGAGATCGGTCGAGAGCTTGAATCTAGATCGTTATTGGCCGTTCCAGGAATCCTCGAGTGCATCTACACCGTCACTTCCTGCCTTCTCTGCTTCTCCTACATCTTCCGACTGCTGGTCATCAAGAGCCGATTGCCGTCGTATGCGGTGAGACATGAGGACGATATTCTCACTAGTTGATCCTCGATCGAACCTAGACATGCTCTGGAGAGTAGGAACGATTGGTGCCTGACGTTTAATAGTTGAATTGAATTGGAAATTAGGAAGACACCTTCAGATGATTGTCCAATTCTAGGTACTGATCGTCGTCTGCTGCTTCATCATCATTCCACACATGGTGCTGGCATTCGGGTAAGTATCGACTCCATCGACAGCAAGAATCCTGGTGTCTTCAGCTACTACAAGATGTTCGAGAAGGGTAGCTACTTCGTTCGCAACGGGCTCGGCAGGCATACGGAGACGTTCGGGAGCGATGTGATCGGTATGAGTACACGTTTTGAAGACGATCAATGTTGAAGACATGGGAGATGCGACAACTACGTTGATGTACATAGACGAGATTCCATGGCAGGCTACGCGGACTACCGTGACTGGCTGCCCTTCTCTGTCGTTCACTACACCCTTATCTCCGCCACGATTCCCTTCGTCTCATCAATCCCACTCCGATCCATGGTCATCCGATATCTTAATAATGCTCAGGTATGCCACCATTACTGTCATCGTCTAGTTTGGCAATCACAGTATGTAACTCACTCTAGTGAAGATTGTGTGTGATGAATTTGCTTTGATCGTTATTGTGCGATTATTAGCATGCACATACGCGCTCATCCCATGAGAAAAGCAGAGAGATAGAAAGGACGACCAGAAAAATGGGGGATAATACAGATTCTCTCGAGGGATGGTGAGAGAACATTGCGAATTGAGAGAGTCAGATGAATATCTAATTCTCCCGAGTATTTCATTTCAGGTGAACATGAGCGACGCATCGAAAAACATGCATCGAATGCTGATCAGAGTTAGTTCGTTGCCAATTGTATGAGAACAACTCCAGTCAGCAAAGAACAAATAATAAATAAACAATACAACGAAGGTTCATGAAGAAAGTCCAGTACATTTGCCGCAGTACTTGAATCCGAATAGTCTAAGTAAGTGATAGTGGTGCTCAGGCCCTGAACATCCAACTGGTCGTCTCCTCCTGCTTCTTCCTCGCCATGATCATCTTCGTCATCAACAACTACGGCGACTCGCAGGCGCACTGGCCGGACTACACCTCTGTACCGGTGAGATAGAGGCCATTTCGTCCCATGTCCCATTTCTTGTTTAAAAAATGCTCCAGAGACCTAGGGCAAGACTACTCCACTTCGTAAACATTATTGAATAGCGTTCTCCAGAGATTATTACGAAAATTATCTATGTGCTTGCGTGGGAATATAAACGCCAACGCAGGTGTATTTTCGAAAAAAGGACAATACTTTTCCCATAAGACTGGAATTGTTGCTGATGATCTCGATGTAGTGAACCTGGACCGGAAGGCGTTTGAGTATTAGACTTTGGACTACCCAACACTTGAAAACAGATCATTAGAAGTGCCATCAAAAGGGCAGCCACTTGACATTTCGAAGATGACTTACTCAGACTAATGAAGACTGTCCATGATGTTGAGCATGGTCACGAGATCAAAGATAAAATGAGCATCCGACTCATCATCTCATCATGCCCTTGCCAGGGAATGAGATACGAATATGTGAAATAGAATCGACCGGGCTGAAGAAGTGCTATTTTTCCAGATGGCCACTCTCCAGAACGTGCTGGCGCCCATCGCCAACATCTACGTTATCATGCCGTATAGAAGGTTCGCTGTAAGCATAAATCTTAGCCTTCCTACATGAATGATGATGGGGCTCCTCATCTTCTCATTGAAGATGGAAGATGGAAGAAGAGACAGTGACCAAGAACAACAAACAGCCATGTTTTCCTTGCCTTGCGTCCCTTCAGAAGTGATAACTAGGATATTGCAGAGCGTTCGCGGGTCTTCTTCGCTGCAGGACCAAAGTGGAGGCATCGGTACTGAGCTCGTTCCACATGACCGAAACTGATATTGAAGGCTGAACCCTTCTATCCATCTTCATGTTCCTTCTTCTATACCTCCTATACCTTCTTCCATACCCAATACTTCCTACTCCTACTATTATGCTATCAATGTATGTTTGTGATTGGCTTTGTCCATCCCCTACTAGTGTGCAATTGTCCCCTTCTTGTGCTGTACCTTCCACCCCATCTTCAAGTCAAATCGTGCAGTGATGTGTGGTTGCCGTGGATTGATGCGGACTGTGAGTCTTCCTCATGTCTTTCTTTATCCCACCTTCCCGGAAACGAGAAATACTTATCCGAAAATGGTATTTCAGAACCACAACGGAAGACTTGTGCAAGACATCGAGATTACTACGGCGTACGATCACACGGAGTGAAGGGATCACACACTGATCTTATTCTTTATCGCATTATGATGACCAGCATCTCTATTTACAACTAAATAATCTTCTATTCATTTAACTTCCGCCCTGGTCCACTCCATGCCCTCCTTGAGTCCGATAAACATTGGCACGGCGACAGGCTGGATGCGCCACTGCAATGGATTGACTCAAGTGCTTCGTGGTGTGGTAGATAACTAAAATGGCGGATGAGAACCGAAAGTGGGCGAGAGACAGCTGTTATGCCAGAGACGGTATTGTGAAATGGTTCTCGTCCGATCTAATGTCGTAAAACTGAAAAGCCCTAACCTTCTGCGTTATTCGTTCCAATCCGTAGATTTCCACGATCTCTTCATCACTGATCTGAGTGTTCTTGGTAATCGTGGGATCTCGTTTCAATGAATAGATGAGGAGATGAGCATCTGAGCAGTACAACGTATTATTATCTCATTTTGGGCCTGCTCACTCTTCAGTTGCTGGTAGGTTGTCACTAGCTGGAACAGCTCGAGCGAGTCCTTCTGGTCCTGCTCAGATTGAGCACTGTCGATGATGAAGATGATCACCTGAAATATCCTAACTTTTAAATATATTTCATTTCCAACTTTAGTTTTCGCGCTAATGAAGGGCGCAAACTCACATTCACTATTCCCATAAAGTCGTGGAATCTCTGCGGGTAGGAGTTCAGCTCAAGAAACGTGTACTTATCCCAGCCGAAACTGCATTTGTAGAGAGTGCCTCCTGAACAATTGAAATTCATCCCATAGCAATTCAGAAAATCTGTCAAAAAAACAAAAAATCGTGTGAAGTTCCTCACCAATCAACTGCACCTGCCACTCGCCATCATCGCTCTTGCTGTCCACTAATCTCGTTGTGATCGCTCGGCGAAGCGAATCGTCAACGCAAGATATGACCACGTTTACTTTCTGGAACGCACCTGCTTTACTCTGTCATCAGCAGAAATAGATAATATCTTCCTTCTTGCTGCTAAATATGATATTCAATAAGTAAACAGACTCGCCTTGTGGCCGAAGAAGTACCGCCAAAGAAAGTATGCGGAGACTGGCACGACAACAGCAGTGAACACTTCGACAATCATGGGCTGTAAGTGGACTTTGAAAGGCAACTAAACAACATGTTGCGTATTAGGGAAATGAACAGCGCTTTTCACGAGAAAGAGCGTATAATGAGGAGGGCGAGGAGTGATTTCCCTACTATACAAAATGTTGTTTAGTTGCTTATCAACGCCTAGCTGTAAGGAAATGAATATTAACGTCAAACTCGAAATAAGCGCCGCACCACGTGAATGGATAACTTTGAATGGTGAATAGCTGAAGCGAGGCATTCCCTTTGCCCGCCGGATTTGACTTTAAAAAGCGCAAGATAAGCGCGCTTGCGCGAGTTGTTCCGCGTGTCTATTTCCAACCTAGCGCGGATGAGTCATCGGGTGGGAAAGATAGAAAGAAGGAAAGAGCAAATGCATAGACAACGTAGCAGAGACAGTTCCTCGCCTAGCAACACAAGTGAGCGAGCGAATTCGAATGGAATCCTTACTGAAAGAAGGCAAAAAGAATTGCATCGGCCGGGAATCGAACCCGGGCCGCCCGCGTGGCAGGCGAGCATTCTACCACTGAACCACCGATGCTTGTTTGGGCACCACTCTCATTGCCCATAGGACGCTGCAAACGGATCACCTCTCATTGATAAAAGTAAAAGTGACGCCGTTATTCTAGGCACGTCATGCGGTGAGCCACTGCTTGTCCAGCGGTAATATTCATAGCCAATTCAGTCTTCTAATTTCTCTAGTTGAGATTAAAGTGCCTGAATTCCACAGCTTCCCCCAGTTCCGGCAAGTGCGAAGGGGTGATGATCGTCGATTTCTTTAGTCATCTTCGGCAAACAGCCAGCCGATTCATAACCCTCCGGTCTCCCTCAAGTGTGTCGTCCAACCGCCGCGCAAGAGAGCCGACACTCTTGACGGGTAAACACACAACATTATCGCATCAGTCTCCCCATTTCCCCCGCTCTCTCCCCATTTTATCCCCGGGGCGATTCAATCTGGAAGTACTTGAACGTAGGCTGGCAGGAGGGTAGGTGAGAAGGGAGAATCATAACTGTCTTGCTCTCTGTAGAATGAGGTCCACTCTGCTTCCTCTCTTCACTACACTGGCTACGGTAGCTGCTCAATATGGAATGGGCGGAATGAGCGGATACGGGATGGGAGGATATGGAGGCTACGGCGGATATGGTGAGCTCATTTTCTTGTTCCTTTTTCGTAGTTAGTAGACTTCATGACCCGGGGCATTGTGAATGTGGGCAAGAAATCAAAATGTTCTAGAGTAAAAGATGCGTTCTCAACGGTCACTAGCTCGGATGAGAGCTATTTTTTCCTCATTTCTAGTGCCAGAGTTGATCACAATATCTTTCAGGAGGCATGGGCGGCATGTACAGCCCCTATACGATGGGAATGATGGGCGGGTATGGCGGACAAGGAGGAATGATGGGAGGATATGGGGGAGGTGAGATTCGCTAGCCGAGTATTATTTTTACATAAACCATTTTATTAGTGACGTAAATCAAAGAAATTCCTGATTATGTACCGTTCTGATCATCCGACGGGGTTAGGAGTATTGAGTCGAATATCCTTGCAGGCATGTACGGCGGCGGAATGGGCTACGGTGGGATGGGAGGCATGAACGGGATGAGCGGAATGATGCCGGGACTGGCGTACAGCGTTGATCAGTACGGTGGGAATGGTGAGTCCTTTGTTCTC
The DNA here is from genome assembly GCA_900490775.1 of Pristionchus maxplancki. Classification (NCBI taxonomy): domain Eukaryota; kingdom Metazoa; phylum Nematoda; class Chromadorea; order Rhabditida; family Neodiplogasteridae; genus Pristionchus; species Pristionchus maxplancki. Next base: position 190,730 of record LS581579.1, on the reverse strand, counting down.
GTTTCAGTTGTGTTTCACGATTTATATTTCTCAGCACACGATACATATGGCTGATTGGTGTGCGAGAAAATGTCCGAAATAAAATAAAATCATCAAAATCGAGAAATCCTTTGCAGTCCTAAACGCCGGCGCGCAGCAGACGTCCAACTACGGTCTCGGCTACGGCGCAGGAACAGTCAATGGGGGATCCGCCTACGGACTCAAGAACACCTACAGTAGGCGATTAGGTTAGAATAGTTGCTTTTTTGCTCAGCACTCAACTCTAATTTTCGAAAATTACACGAGCACTTTCGATTCGCACTAACCCACTAGCATGCGTTTCGTCACTTCACCGGATTTGCTGGTTGAGTTTCACGAAAGCATCACTATTATTTGGGTTGTGGAATGACTGATACTGTGGCCATTCTTAACAAAAAAATACAATTATGACGATTATTACACCATAATTCCGGTGAAGCGACGAACCGCGCCTTGCAGGCTCCCAACCGTCACAGCAGCAAGGCAAGGGCTGTTCAGGTGCCCAGGGCGTCTCCACCTCGAAGACGACGAATCCTCTAACGCTCAACCCACTAGCCAACCTGCTCAACCCGGCCAACAATCTGCTCAACCAGCCCAACGTGCTGAACCCACTGGGTCTGGGCCAGCCCAACCTGCTCAATCCCATGAACCAGATCGGCATGTTCGGGCAGACCCCGATGATGGGATATATGGGCCCGTGGGCGGCGAAGGCTAAAGCGAAGACTGCTTGATCCTATATCGACTTTTGGTTAATTTGTTATACTACTCTCTTTCTCCTTTCAATTTTTAAGTAGGTCACTAACAACAAAATAATACTCTGTCATGATTGTAAGTAATAAGACACGACTGTAATAATACTGACTGATCTCGCATTATCTCTCGTATTTAAATAACTGTTATTTTTCCGTTCAGACATCCTTGTATTTGTGATGGTGACCGTCCATAATAAAGTCCACGGGAGGTGTGCTTGTCTAGTTCAACAAGTACATTGTACGTACGGAAGATCGTTTTCCACTCAACAATAAGTGACCGGAAGAAATCTGGTGGCGATATGTTTGAGTTGCATGTCGTTGTTTGCGCCATCGGATGTGTGATGAGACGGGAGAGGAGAGCGAGTTAAGAGGGGAGGGAGGGAGAGAGGGGCAAGTGATGAGTGTGAAGTATGAATCTGCAATTTTTGCCTACTCCCTCGCCCATCTGTATCCTTCTTGCCTCTGATCAAAACCTCTCTCCCTCGCCTCCTCCCTCTCCTTCTTCTTCTCCTTCTCTCTCTCCTACTCCTCTCCTCCCCTCCCCCTGCGAGAGAGAGGAGGCGCCTCTCCTCCTCCGCCCCATCTGTATCCCCTCTCCCTTCTCCTCCGTCTTCCCAGCCGATAAGAGTCGACGACGGTGTGTAAAGAGGAGTGATCGGAGAGGGATGAGAGGGGTGAGAGGCAGGAGGGAAAGAAAGATCAGAAGAGTCAAGGCGATCTCGAGAGGGCGGAAAGAGGGAGAGACAGTCGATCAGCCCAGAGGGAGTAAGAAGCTTGTAGCTTATCCGTAACTGCCTGTATTGATCTTGATTAGGCTGCAAGTCTCACTCATAGTAATGTGTTTATTTTGGTGAAATAACATTTTGTCGTATTTATTTTAGTTAAGACGCACCAGGAATAGGAGCATTTCGTGCCTTGTAGCCCCAGCATAGTGTCAGTAATCCGCAACGATGAGAGATCGGCATCTTTGCAATGTCCATTCGAGCCCGCGATCGTGTATTTTAACATCAAGATTTCAGGTTAATATTGTGTGAGTCAAGTAGACGAGACAAGTCGATCGGTAGATGGGCAACTACAAGAGTCGACCGCCTTCGTCGTGTTCGGGTGAGTCATCCAATTATAATTTTTTTTAAACCGTTTAATTCACTCAATCCGATTCTTTATTCTAATTAAATCATTCATGTAAAACTGTGCTAAATCGGTAAGAGTGTTCAGTATGTGATTGTTGTAATGTTTGCGCCGTTTCCCGCTTCGACTCATTCTGTTTGATGGCTGATTGTGAAAGTTACTCAACTGTTTCGAAAGCTGATAGTCTTCCGGTTATGTTTCACTAGAACAAGAAAGGATGTCAAAGGTGGAATGGGTGATTTCTACTTCAACTATGAGGGACACTAAAGAAATCCCAATTATATGTCGTTTCGTTTAAGATTACAAGATAATCTTGACAATTGCAGACGAGTTTAAGAAGAAGATCTCCGAGGGCTACTCTCTCGCTCGATCTCGATTGAATGACGACGTGAAGCAGCGTTCCGCGTCGTGGACGCCACTGCAGAATGCCGCCTTGTGAATTTTTTTAACTATTTTTTTTTCTTATGAAACAAATATTCTCCAGGAATCATTCTTCAGAGCTACAGAAATATTTTGCCTCATTTGTGAAACCTATTCCAATCTAATGGCCAGTTTCACTCAAATTGTAGTAATTGTTCAACTCCACAATGAACACGCAAAATACTGTTATTTCTTTGTTCGTGATTTGTTTCTTCTTTGACTCAATTCATCCCTTTGCAGCGACGGCCGTGCCGACATCTTCTCCTCCCTCCTCGATGACGTCGAAGCGCGCGCCCCTCACGATCTGTCCCTACTTCATTTGATAGCAGCCGGACATGGTGCTGAGGTGAGAACTACTCCATGTTGTATTTGATAATGATTGGGTCTACTGACAAGCGAAGGGATACGCGTAGATCCTTACGATCCCTGCTCCACTTGATCGCTGCCGAGCATGGCGCAGAAATCAGTAACATTTTTTTTGGTATTTTTCTTGAATGTTTTACTGCAAACGCCTGCAAGAACCTGCAATAGAAGTGCACAATCCTGAACCTGAAATTGCAGCAAGCCGAGAAACTCGGAGTGCTCTTCTCCGCCTGTGGCACGGACGAGGCCAAGAGGAGAGCATTACTCTCGCACACGACCACGCACGGCTTCTCCGCCCTGCAGTTGGCCATTCATAAGGTGAGGCAATGTGCTTTTGAGATTCCCAGGGATCATGCAATTCACAAGGTGAGCGACACTTAATCTTCGAGACTGGGATTGAGATAAGAAAGATGCTGCTAGGCCATTGGTCGACGCTTTTCATTGCATGCTATGGTGTAGTTAAGATAGGAGAGAGGAGTAGCAGGTGAGGGGGGGGGGTCCACAATAAGACAGTGATTTTCAGGCCGACGTCTCCGTGGTCTCCGCGCTGCTCGAGAGCGGCGCCGACCCGGCCTTCGTCGGTGGGCCTCCAGCGCTGCCCGCGCTGCACATTGCTGGTGAATCTTTTTTTATATTCCAAGGACCAGGGCGCTTCAAGCTTCGTAAATCTCTAATAAGGCCAAATCTCTAATGGGCTGAATAAGGAACTGACAATAAGAATCATTCTAATGACGCTAACAGTGCTAGATGCCTTCGAATTTATGTTTATTGATTGATATTTCGATATTCTCGTATTCAGCCATGGCCGGTTCCTCCCCGATCACTCGTCTGCTCCTTCGCAGTGGGGCGACTGTCCTCGCGACGGACTCGTGCCAGTTCACTGCCCTGCACTGCGCCGCGTACTTCGGACATGAATCGGTCAGTTTAATGCTTTGTTCTTTTCTGTCTAACAAATTTAGAAGCCAATATCAGATTAAGGAAATATGAGATGGTGATGTAAAGGACATCCAACTAAAATCACACCTTTGAGATCTGCGAAACATTTAAGAGATTCGTGAAGCATATTGTGTTTCTGATTTCGAAGAATTTTGAGACGAGGATAATATTCCTCAGGTCATGCGCGAACTCCTCGCCCACGGCGCCGACCCCAACATGCGCCCTTTTCTATATTATGCCTAGGCTTACCTCACACCAGATAAATCATTTGCGGAATCGAGTCCGGTAGAAGTCGTTGAAATTATTAAATATCGATCCACAGGTCATGCGCGAGCTCCTCGCCCACGGCGCCGACCCCAACATGCGTGGGGCCGTGTCAGATCGGCCATTGCATCTGGCCGCGAGCAAGGGAGCGAAAGCGCCCGTGGAAGCACTGATGGAGGCCGGAGCGGATCGTGAGTATTTCGTAGTTTTTTTACTTTTTTAATAGGGTTTTATATTTCTCTCGCCTTTCGCTTCCGTATCGGAACGATATCGGAAATTCAAGCTATGCCGAAGCTTTGTAGAAAGTATGAAACGTAATCTCCTTTTATTTATTATTCATTTGTAAAAAAAAATATAATTTTGCAGCGATGCTAACGGACGACGAGGCCAACAGTGCCCTGCACTTCGCTGCTAAGGTTTAATTTTAATTAAATATTTAACTATTTAATTAATTAATTACTAATTTATTAATCCATTGAATTGAAGGCCGGCCACACCTCCGTCATTCAGCTGCTGCTGCAGAGAAGTCCGGCGCCGGCCAAGGTATGTTACTATTCCATCATTTATTCGTCTAATTGTAAGTTTAGAGAGCTCATCAAGTTCCTATGCAAAAATAGCAAAGTTTCGTCAAAGGGCGTAGTGATCGGTTGTGTTTCATCGGTATTACACCTGCCTCTAAACCGGTTGCGCTCAATGTCGTTTTGAATTCTACTTCACACACAATATTCAATCAATTGCTAACATTTACGGCACTTCGATTAACGATAACATCCCACGTCTCTTTGTATCCATCGCGCAAGCTAGTCGCAGGAGAGATCATTCGATTTCACTGCACATTCTTTTCCAATCCAGCTCCTCGCCGTGTACTACATACACGACCATTACGCAATTGGGTCCAGGAGGGATTTGCCTATCTTTCCCTAATTGAAATATGTTCAGCTCCTCTCGATGCGGAACATGTATGGCGACACAGCCCTCCACGTCTCCTGCTACGCGGGCAGACAGGAGGCGAGCAAGGCATTGGTGGCGGCGGGAGCGTCGCAGTTTATCGCTGCTGTAAGTACGATTTTTAGCGGTATCGGGGCAAATGTCAACCAATGTAATACTATGCACAAACTGAATATGTAGTGGGGATAGGAAAGCGTAGAGGCAAGCAAGGCACTGGTCGCTGCTGGAGCACCGCAGTTTATCGCGGCGGTAGTTTGTTTTCCAATTTGCAGGACCCAAATATCTTCTAAAATAGTTTTCCTCACGGTGGTGTTTTCTCCATTTCTACACACTGATTTCCCTCGATGACTTGATTATTTCAACTTCTGTTTAAATCATCATGCCTCAGGAGAATGTCTTCTCCGAGACGCCCCTCCACGCAGCCTGCACCTCCGGCAGATCCATCGAGCTAGTCGCCTATCTACTGCGACAGCCAGGAGTGGACCCGAATTGTCAGGGATCGGATGGGCATTCGCGTTAGTTATTTGATCATAATTTCAAAAATACTGGTCATAAAGAATAAGTTAGGCAAAGCTGGGTCTATTCACGTGTGTCTGGCAATCCAAAAAATGCTTATCAGTCGTCTGTTATGGTCTCAAAATCAATGGATTGATGCAATCTTTCGACTTCCAGCCCTCCACTCGGAGAGTCAATGTCAGTCAACATGAACTAGTGATGGTTATGAGTGGCAGATCACGACAAAATAGCAATAAGATTCAACCCGAACTTTCTAATCCTAGCATCATTCCAGCCCTCCATTCCGCTTGCTACCATGGCCACGTCGCCGTCGTGCAATTCCTCCTGGAGAATGGGGCGGATCAATCGTTGACGGCGAGAGCGGAGCAGAGGACGGCGACTACGGTGGGAGGTACGATTAAACAATATCATCGAACGAACGAGAGGGAGTTTGGGTAGTATCAGTCACTGACAATGAGGGCTAATAAGGATCAGTGGATGACGACAACTGTGGGAGGTAAGCTTAAACCTGAAACAATTGAGAGGGGATTGAATTGCTGGCGAAACCCTCATGAATTGACATCGAAATAATTAGGCCGTCAGTGTAGGCGTAAGTAAATTGATGATCGGACTGAATCTGCATTATGCTCAATAAAACTAGTGTGACGACGGAAAAAAACTATCTTTGTATGGATGATACACTTGTTGCAGTTTGTTCTGTAGAAAGTTCATTATCAGGCTCGTTATAGGCCTGGCCTTCGCGGCTCGTGCCGAGTCCATTCCCTCCGGCTCCTCCCTCACGCCCTCCTCCACCAATGGAGCCACTCCAGGAGAAGAACAGCTGCAGACGCCCGTGCTGTGGGCCTATGAGAAGGTGCTTTTTTTATTACACCTTTTACCCTCATACCATTGTCGGTCTATTACTAGCAACCTTCGGTTGCTACGTTCTTCGCCGGGTTGTGTGGAATGGTTAAAATGCACAAGGTTGCGTTGCACATTGGCATCTTCCCTTGTAAAAGGCTCGTGAGGCCGAGAGCGATCCGAAAAAGTTGCGATTCCGCCACTTCGTGGCTACATCGCAACTTTTTCGGATCGCTCTCGGCCTCACGAGCCTTTCACAAGCGCATCGCAGGCTTCGCGTGTTTTGGAGTGCTCTCCACATGTGATTACATCTCCCCTTTCCTTTTTACTTCCTTGGAATAGGCTCGTGAGTCCTCGAGCGATCGTTTTGT
>LS581579.1:156407-172031 GCA_900490775.1 Pristionchus maxplancki | reverse complement strand
TTCGCATTTCACAGCTCTCATTTTTAACCTATTTCTAGCAATATTTCACCGTGCATGTTCCGGGCGATTTCCGGAATCAAGGGTGGACAAAAAATATGAAACAATAAAAACAATTTTTCGTTGCGAATTCGCCGAGTGTAAAAAATGTAAATAATGTAAATAATGTTCATTCGTTCGGAAATGGGAGAGAAGTACGATAATTCGTCAATAAGACTTGGTATACCTACCGCAATTATTGCTAAATAATTTAGCAATAATTGCGGTAGGTACACCAAGTCTTATTGACGAACTCACTTCAGCCCGTCCCCCACTCCCGTCTGACTCCTCTCCTCAATTTCCCGATCACGTCATTCGCCTGTTGAACACTGCATGGGCACACGAGCCGGAGACGCGACCGGACTTTTCGCAGATTGGTTGGTTTTTTTCAATTTCTATTTCTTTTACGTGGATAACATCGATCGATTGCACAATCATTCTTCCCCTGCTCACATAGAACGAGTGAAACGCATCACAATCATATATTCTAATAAATCGCAATGCAGCGATCTTTCAAAATTAAGTTTGTGTTTAGAAAAGACACAGCAGCAATCTAGTTCTTCCAGTCACGCTCCTCTCCCCCTTCGTCGATCGTGACGATGCGATGGACATGTCCTCCTCTTCCTCTACTCTCACGAGAGATTCGAGAGGAGGAGGAGGAGGAGCGGTGAGCCAGCTGAAGACCAAGTGGGAGCAGGTGAGCTATTTGCTGATCTACTGATAATTGAGCTGCTCATTCTGGGCAAAATGGAAGTTAGTCTCGCAAAAGTGCAGCGTAAAAATATGAGTTTTGAACGTTGATGAAATGAGATAAACGTCTTATTCAGGCACCGCCAACTCTTCCCCTGCCCGAGCGAGACGCGCTCGGTCGGTCATGTGAGTTTCACTATCTTCATAAGATCCGCAGTGATTAATAATTTAATTCTGATGGGATTCTCCGCGGTATCCAAAAAATATAATAAATCAAGGAAATAATAATATAATTAATTGTCATATGTTTAGCCGGAATCGGTGGCCTGCACGGCTGGATCTCTACAGGAACTGTGGAAGAGTTGCGAGCGAGATTGGACAAGAATGGATACATCGTGCAGCAGTTTTAACTAGAATCTAAGACTGGTATAGCCCGATCTTAGTGCCTGAGATCCAACAGCTGATGAGCACTTCCCTTGTTAGAAGCCACAATTTCGTTTCGATTCTAAGAATTCCCGTTCAAGTTCAGACAAGCACTCGAAACATCCGACTCCCCTGTCAGTCAAGCGTGTCAGACGCTGAAATGTTCCTTTCGGCTAGAGGGAAAGAACACATTAGGCAGAAGCAACTAAAACGCCTCCCGGGTGCACTCATTCTGTCTCGGTCTCTCCATTTTCCATGCTCTCTGACGCAGTCTGACCGCAAAGAGACCATGGAGACTGGAGAGAGCCTTTCCCATAACCAATTTGGACTTCCTACGAGCTCCTGACTAAGGGAAACGTCTCATCAGCCCCCTCGAAACCTCACTCGTTTCTATTTTGTGTTTCCGCTTGTCCCCAGTAGTTAGGCACCGGTAGCTCAGCTAGACTTTGTCACATTCACACGCCAGTATTCCATACGAGTTTCCGAGCATAAAGCGTTGTTTTTTGTCTATTTTTCGTGATTTTGACCTTATTTTAGTGACCCTAGACAGAAAATTTCGGCTAAATCGGCACAATATCGTACAACAAGGGCTGGGTGGCGAAATCTAGACACAATGTGTGAGGGCCGGAAGACAATATTTTCGCCTAGGGTGTTTGGCGGTAGGGGCATTTCCCCCCGTTTCACACATTCTTTAGGCCGGTTTGAGATAGAGACGGCCCGGCCCATTGCTTCCTTGGCGGTATCCCTTGCAGCTAGCCTGGAGCTCCCTTTTTCGCACATTCTTTGGCTCGTTGGCGGGTGAGATATTAGGAGCACGGGAGAGGGCCTGGTCATTCCTTAGCTTTCCTGGCGGTATCCATTGGCGATTGGCGTCTGACACTCTCCCCTTTTCACACCCTCTTTTACTGAATGGGCTTCGAAAGATCATGCAGAAGAAGAGAGCCTGTCCATTCAGCGGTATCCTTTGCAGCCAGCAATGCTTTAGTACTCTCTTCTTTTCACACGCTCTCTCACCCTGTCTGACCGCTTAGAAATCGCGTAGGTGAAGAGACCAGAACAGTGAGCGGGTATCCTTTCCAGCCTTTCGGTCCAGCACGAGCGCTTCCCCTAATGGCGTTACTTTTGCAACAACATTTCGTCACTTCTCATTTTTGTCTGTCTGGTCATCATCATAATTGAGAGAGACTGCATAGAAATTGCTCATTGTGGAACTTGCTAGGGTTCGACCGCACCGAAAGGTAAAAAGGTTGGCAACTGATAAAGATACTGGAAGCCAAAATGCCTAAAACACACTTCTTCGAGTGCACGTTCTCCTTCATTACCTCTTTTCCTCCAAGACGACCCCCGCAAGATTATTAGGAAGTTAGCATGATAGGATGATCTTAGTCCTCCAAAACCTGGACCGCAATTGAAGTAGTGCCCGTTTTACTTTGTTACTACTTCACTACTTCTCCTCCTCCCGCAACCTTCGAACTCTTCGAAATAACCACGTGAAAGTCAACCACCAGCAGCTGAGTGGCTCTCTGCCCGCTCCTCCCGCCTTCCATCCGCCTCCCCCCGCCCACGGACGACGGCCTCATTTCGGAGGGCGCCTTTCAATTTCCGCCTCTCCTGCCCCTTTTGTGGTGCTATTCTTTGAGGAATACTGCGTCCCCTCAAACTCTTCTTCTTGGTGTTCTCTTCCTATTGAAAAGTGCGTCTCAACGTAGGAACTCGATGAAAGTTTTCATTGAATTCGCCATGCTTGTTTAGCATTTTACTAAGAAAATTCAAGATGCTCGTGATAGCGAAAAAGTGCGTAATCTAATGCGTTTCGTTCATAAAACCGAATGTCTACGCCGTTCTCTTCATGTCCACTCAGGCGGAGGGGGCATTCATATGAATCTTCTAATGAGCAGACATGAATGTTGTTTATTCTCCCAGCTCTCTTGATCTTTTACGCTCTGATCTTTGAAGTGGACGCTCATGCATGAATTGCGTAGTGGTCCTTAGTACCTGAACATATTTGAGCAACAGAAAACAAGTGCTTCACAATATCCTTTCTGTTGCGCTGGTCACGATGTATCTACTCCATTCCCGATTTTCAACCCTATGAAAATTCATTTTATTTTGTGAAACTATTTTTTGACCGGTAAAGTGCAAGAGCACCGATATATCATAGTTTCCTGAATCTGTGAAGCTAAAAACTTGGAAGTTTCTCAATCATTTCGCACATGCTACGGCTTGCAAATTGTCTGCATTCGCCACATGTCTTGATCTTCCGACTCTCTCCAATTCGCATTCTCTCTCGCTCTGTCTAAATTGAGCGGGAGATCGCTCTTCGATTTATAATGTGGGAACTGGATCCGCCTCCTCATTTTCTCGACGCCTCTTCCTCCTCCTCGCTTTTTCGCCATTCTGAAGCAAACTTTGACTGAATGTCAAATGTCTGGAGTCAAATGGACGTTTTTTTCGAACGTGATCTTATTCTCGTAATTTGAAGTGCCAACTTCCTCATTGAAACTCCTCTTCAATTTGTTACCTCGTCTTTCGTGGACCTAATAAAGCACGTTTTGGGCAGTCGTGCGCGCGCATTTTCTACGTGAATGAGCTCAAACAGGGCAAGTTTGCAGCCCTTTCAGTGGCCATTGCAGTGCCTGGTGACCTCATTGCGCTTTATCAAGCTCTGACTCTATATTGTTGCTCTGGCTCTTTCGATCTCTAATTAGAGAGAAAGAAATATCTTGTAAAAAATATAGACATGTCAAATTATGCGCAGACGTTCCCCTTTCCGGCACTAGGAATTTCCTGGAACTGAGCATAAACTGTCTTGGCGTTTCTGGAAAAGAGTCCTGATTCACGTATTTTCATGTTTTTCTCACTTGTTTTTGCGATCTTCGAACGAGGATCTGACAAATCGACGAGTACTTGTGTGTAATACCTGACGGGCGAACCGCTCGATCACTCAATTCCCAACTAATTTCAAATCTGCTGATTTCTCAACGTTCTGACACAGTTTTTTTCTGAATTCGCAAAGCTCGAAAAAATTGGCGTCTTTTAGTAATTATCATCATTCGTACCTTGCCTGAAACTCATCAAGCTTTTGAAGCACTTAGAAATAGGCTTTTTTGAGATCTCTGGACGATTGTAGTCTTCAAGGACCTGAAAAATCTCCTCTATTAGTCAGTGATTCGTAGCCTGTCTGAAACTCATCTCACTCCCGCTCACTCTGACCCCTCTCGCAGAGGGAGTTGCGACTATAACACGCCTGTCATTCAAGAATCGAGCGAAATGAGGGGATCGGTGGACAGGAATGAAAAATGATAGTTCTTTCATTAAAGATATGTCGGTTCAAACGCCGTTTTCATGAAATTTTCACTTTGAGTGACCCCATGTAACTTTTCACGCTCTATCGAATGGCATATTCCATTATTCGAAAAAGTTAATTTGAATATGCTTTTTTAATTTTAAGAAAACTAGTCGAAAGAATCAAACAATTTTTGGACTGTGAATAGAATGAGACGAGAGAAGACGAATGCGCTATGGCACATGGTCTAACTCGCGGACAGGCACTTGCTACAGCCTCCCAAAGTTCGCGAAAACGCGTTAATTCACTTCATTTCTCTCCCACACCGCGCACTCATTGCGCGAAAGTGAGGAATGAGTTCTCCCGAGTCCGCCAGGGTGAAACATATCTGAATTTTCTTCTTTTTGGACTTTGATGATGACGGTTACAACGTCATGGACGAGGAAGATTTAATGAGAGAATCTATTGCAGACAATTTCAACAAGATCTTCTTGTCATGAATGAAACCTATAAACATTCTATGAACATTTCATGCATTGAATAGTGGAAAATGAAAAATTCAGATATGTTTCACCCTGGCGGACTCGGGGAGAACTCATTCCTCACTTTCGCGGAACGAGTGCGCGGTGTGGGAGAGAAATGAAGTGAATTAACGCGTTTTCGCGAACTTTGGGAGGCTGTAGCAAGTGCCTGTCCGCGAGTTAGACCATGAGCCATAGCGCATTCGTCTTCTCTCGTCTCATTCTATTCACAGTCCAAAAATTGTTTGATTCTTTCGACTAGTTTTCTTAAAATTAAAAACGCATATTCAAATTAACTTTTTTGAATAATGGAATATGCCATTCGATAGAGCGTGAAAAGTTACATGGGGTCACCGAAAGTGAAAATTTCATGAAAACGGCGTTTGAACCGAGATATCTTTAATGATAGAACTATCATTTTTCATTCCTGTCCACCGCGCGCTCGATTCTTGAATGACAGGCGTGATAAACGCGCCAATAGTTCTCGATTTCTGGACCACCCTAACCGAATCCCAGCGCCGATAAATCCCGCGCGTTCGCTCCCATTTCTCAACCGAGTTCCTCTACTCCGTTTCTCCTCTTTTTGTGCGAAAGCAATAAAAGCCCGCGAGCCCCAATGGGGAATTCGCCCCATTTTAAATTACGCTCCTGACCTGGGGCCTCTACTTTCCTGCGATCCGGAAGAAGCCCCCTTTCATTTTGTTTCGAAATATTTGAATTTTAGACAGGACAATTCAACACAATTATCGAATATTCGCATAAAGAATCAGCAATAGTCTTTGTGAAACTCAACTTGTTCATCCTTGATGCAAAACCTTTCCTTTGTTTCGAAATATTTGAATTTTTAAAATGAAGAACTCTGCTCGATTGACCAATATTCGAATACCAAAACATCTGCAGTCTCTATGAAACTCATCTTCCAAAAACTTTGCAAGAAATACTCAGATCTTGTCATTCTCAGCTCTTTTGCGTCCCCAGGGCTAGGGACCTCCCTGTTATGTTATTCTTTACCAAACAACTGCGCTGGTTTCGCTTTTGCTGTGAGTCTTCTCTTTCTCTCCCTCGACGACCTCCCCAAACAGCGGTCCCCCGTGCGTTCGCATATTCAATTATGTGTATCTCTTGTCGTCGTAAAAAGTCCCCGAACGCCGGTAGGACTAGTAATTTGGCGTTGTTTTTGAACATCTGAGGAGTAAAACTTCGATCACGGATATCTTTCTTGTACCTGGCCTTATCGGTGTACCCAGCAAGCGAAACGATTTGATTCTGGTTGTTTAAGTTAGCCTTTCTCATGCGATTGATACGCGTTGTATTTCACTTCCTTTTCTGCGCAGATCACTCTACTTCGCAATTCGCCCATTCCATCCCAACAATAGGGAAGCCTATTGTTTCCTGAATTTTCGAGCACAATCCACCTGCGTTTTCTGCTCCAGCCCTTCCTTCGGTTCTTCTCAATTCTACGTGTTCTCATTCCAATCAGAGATAGCGAGAGAGCACGCGAAATGGAGAGAGTTAGACAATGCCTCAATTTTGCGATACTCTCCTTCGCACACATCCGGTGGTCCCTCCCCATTCTGAAACGTAAGTATCTGGGAAACTTCGTCATCATGCTTGCGGGCAGTCATTGCATCTTTTCCTTACACGGAATTAATCCAAGTTCTCTTCTTTTTTGTCCGACTTCTGTGTGAAATAGGGTTAGACGACAATTGGTTTTGTATGAGTGACAATTCGAAAAGTTCTTAACTTTTCGTAGAATCATCGCTTCTTCGAATACTTTTTTCTTTTTCTTTTCGCCTTATTCGTTCATAGTGATGATGGCAGTCGCACCTCTTCTCTCTCTCCATTATTCTCTTCATTTTACCCGATCTCTCGTCGGTCAGAGAGCCGAGAGAGCATGCAAAACGGAGAGAGTTGGACCATTCACCGCCCTCTCTCCGGTATGCTCCACTGAATTAGCCTCGCATCAGAGGTGTCCCTGTCTCTGACGAAGAGAGCACTCTCTCAATTCCACACACTCTCTAGCCGGTCAGACAAGAGGAGAGACAGTGCGGAATGGAGAGAGTCAGACATGGAAAGTAGAGCGAAAAAGACGGAAGTGTGCTTTAGGTCGCATGATCGTCACCGCTCAATCATCGTTCATTGCAACCCGTATTTCAAACCATGCCAAACTGTAAGCAATTCTTTGGTCTTTGTTTTGGAATCTATGTTTTTTCGAAAATTGGATTGTCTAGTGTTCAACAATTTTCCGCTGATTTGTCTGACTCACCCAGTGCCTGGGAAAGCCGGATATTCCTACATTCTATTCATTGGAAACGCAACGCTCATTAGGATATTGGAAGTGCACTGGGTTCAGTTCCTCTTTTTTATTTGTTTGACCTTTCATTAACAAATTGCGATCCATCAATTGGATTTGATGTAGCAACTTGTCTGGACATCTGTGTATAGTTCTCTGGACGCCATTGCACAAATTTGTTCAATTTTGTTAATTTTGTTCAATTATTCGATCGATTGCATCAAAAATTTCACTTTGTTCATCGCTTCCCCTACCCTACACACCACAAACCCAACTAACCGCTGCCTACTGCTTCGCTATTCCGTGCGCATACCTGAATTTTCGTCTAACTCTCTCCATTGCCCACGCTCTCTCACTTTCTCTGACCAATAAAGTGCATCCACAATTCAGAAGAGCACCCCCACCCTAAAAGCTTTCAGCGCAAATTGAGAGGCGCACGCTCGAATGGGTGATTTTCGAAAATTTGGCACTCACCTCCTCTCACGAATATACGAAAAGCCGGAAGAACGCGAGAAAGTGTAAAGAAATCTCCCATTTTTCTCGGTCTTTAACTTCTCGCCTCAAGCCGCTAAGTAATTCAGCCGCTTCTTCAAAGGGGTTGCCCCCTTTTTTCCCTCACCGCCCGAGGGCGTCCAATTTCCCATTGCGTGCCGATGCTCTGAGATACTTTTTTAATCTGAAACTTTGTTTTGCTATTTCAAGGAGTGCGTGATGAGTTTCCTCGTTATTTCTCTGCTACAAAATATCACGTTCGCAATCATTCCTCTTTCAACCTTCTGATATTGTTATAGTTATAGTTTTACATGAATTTCGATATGATTTTATCTTGATCGCCATTCTCTGAGAATTGACTGAGAATGTAGACGAATTGAACTCATCCCGGCTTGTTTTCAATCCTCGTTGATATCTTGCGCGCGCCGAATTTTCTTAGCATGATGGATCGCTCGGGCTTTGGTTCATAACATTTCCCAGAGCGCGAAGGGAATATTCTTGACATCATTCTACTTGTCTCCTTGAGTCTCCAGTTTGAATTCCTGCTTAATTCAACAAGTTTCAACAATTTTCCTGTCCGATTGGTTGTGTTTGCAACGCATCGCGTGGTTGTCAAATTTCGCAGAATTATGCAGAAAATTTGGACGACTCCTCGTCAAAACAGGGTCGCTATTTCGGAGGAGGAGAGGAATTGTCGGCTCGGCGTGTTTGGGGACCAACCCCACAAGTTAGAGGAGAAAGCGAGAGCGGAAATAGTAGGAGCGATTGTTGAGAGGAGGTGTGAGGGGGCTAGTTTACAGTAAAGTCTTTACTGGGGCCGAACCGTTCGTTTTGTTAGCTCATGTGGAATAACTGAAATACAACTAGTACATCTAGCTGTTGAAACAAAGAAATGTCTGGCGTGAAGGGATGTCCGCAGATTCAATCAAAACTCGACTCCCAAGGGAGTAGTGGGTACGCGAGTTCGGTTCTTTCGTTCTTTACTTTAACGGGCACAATCTTTATTCTATTTCGTTATTTAGAGATTATTCCATACAATGAAGAACTATTGCGTTGAATGTCGGCGAATTCAATCAAAACTTGAGAAATGATAGTCCCAGGGGAGTAGTGACCACGCGAGTTCAGTTCCTCCATTCTATTCTTTTCTGGGCGAACTAATCTGTCTGCATTTTTAATAGTTTACCTCGAGTTGCTTCGATAATTGTTCATGGAAAACCAATTGAATTATAAACAAGAGAGTAGTGAACACGCGAGTTCGCCGCCCGCTCGCGAGCCAATCTCGGAAGTGGTTTCGCTTCCCCTATTCGCTCTAGACTTTATTAGGCCCACAGTTGACGTCAAGGGCAATCGTCCACATCGCGGATACTACATAGGGTAATCGCGAATTCATTGCTTACTCTCATCTGTAGAACCACGCGTCAATTGCCAAAGGTATATATCTCGTCCTCTCGCCCCCCCCCCAATGGTCTCTTCATTTCGCGTGCTCTCTCACTGGTCAGAGATGTGAGAGAGCGTGCCGAATGAAGAGAGCCATTTCTTGCCAAGCCATCCCTATTCAGAATGCAGTCCATATTCGATGCACAGATCCGTGACATTCCAATTCGCTAGTTCTCCATTTTATCTCCCACTTTCACCCATTTCGCATCCTCGTTTTCGATCTCCGCCACAGAGTTATTGTGTTCCTGTTATCGCGAAATTGTCTGGACCTCCATTTTTTCTTGCCAGAAAGGAATTGTTTCGAAATTAGATATTTTATTAGCGACAAATGGCCGATATATCAACCTATTTATCAAATTGCTCCTTTGAAGTTTGCGTGAAACATATCTCATTTTTCTATTGATTTCCTCTTCATTTGTTTTGAATTTCAATAATTTAAAAATAATTAATATTAATAATTGAAGGGGAATGCTCATCCGGGCGCTCCTCTCCCTCCTCGTCCTGCCGCGCGAAGCACTGTCCATCCAGCCGAAGAGGGGAGAGAAGATCGAGCTGAGTTCGAGTGAGTAATCGGGACTAGAATGTAGTTTCGATTGTATGTATTTCCAGGGATTCTTCCTCTGTAGAAAAAAAAGGTTTCATTATGGTTGTGTTTCATGGTTTCTATTTAGTCGTTACCTCAGGAATAATACCGATTTCATCTACAGTGCTCTTGATAGTTACAAACAATGAAATTTCTCGATCAAGGCTGTGTTATCGTTTTGAATTTACCAATTGTAGCGCGGTAGACGAAGAATGTTCAACTCCAGACTAAAAGTCTAGATTTGCCAATTTCAGGCACATCCACATTTGCCACCGGGCTAACAGCAAAATTTAGGGCAACACGAAACTAGACTCTAGTCTCGATTTTCAGGCACCTCAACGTTCGCCACGTGGCTGGCGACCAACTCCGCGCCGTCAGCGTCGACGAAGCCTTCGGATGCCGAGATGCAGCGACTGCTGGAGGAGGAGAGGCGGAGGAAGGCGTACAACGAGGTAGTCGAGACTAGACTCTAGTTTCGAGTTTACGATGATTGGCACTGTGTGAAGAAATGCACGGTTGATTTAGGAAGAAGAGAGGAGGATGAAGGAGTATATCGAGGTATATCAATAGCGTGTAGAAAATAATGGAGACCAAACTGTAGATAGAAATTAGATTGCTGATCATGATTAGACGACCAACAGTAGATAATCTAGACAAACGCTCTAATAATTGCACGGTGTTCCACTATCGCATACGGCGCTTGTATTCCAGTTTCTGCATTTCAGCTTCTTTAGAAAACCTAGCAGCTCCCTATCAACAAGTTTTCATGATCATCATCTCTTATCTCAATCCTTTTTCAGACAGTCCGTTCTCGCTCGTCGCGAGAGGAGTTCGGCTCACTTCCAGAAGACCAGTCATTGAACTGGCAGAAGAGGTAAGTCGAGACTAGAGTCTAGTCTCGACAGGATGTTGTTTACGCAGAAACTCTGCAAGGGGTGACGATAATTGCATAATGATGATGAAATGAGAGATTAAATCTCCTTTTCAGGTTAATCGACGACCTGTTCGACCCCGAGTTCTACGAGCGGAACGTGCATCCGGTGGTCAGAATTTATATTTGTTTTATTTTTTTTAATTGTGAATGTCAACGGAAGATGAATTACCAGAACACAATTGAATGCGATTTTGAAATAGCGGTGAAGCATAACCGAACACAAATTGTATCGCGGGGAAGATTTGGAAATTTAAATTCTAGTTTCTGATCATATAGGATTGTGCATACGGGGTCATTGGGGTGCAAGCCATTGCTTACATGATGCTGCAAATTCGAATTTGTTACAAGGTGTATTCTTTTCAATTCTGTGGAGCGATTTCGGTTGTGTTTCACTTCAGGTTCAAATATTGAGCGAGAAGCGTACAATCAATGTGAATGAGTCTTCTTTCACCATTAAAAACAAGTCAACTATGAATCAACAAAAAAGAATGATAAAATAATAATTATTTATTAATTAATTAATTAATTCGCAGCGCGACCACACGAAGCCGGTGCGCATCAACGTGAGCATGTCGCTGTACCAGATACTCGAAGTGGTGAGTTTTCGGATTGGAAGGCCGGGAAATCATTTTGTTTTATGACTTTCACATCTTGAAAGGAAATCTGAAAAAGCAGTAGAAAGTTGGTGTGCCAAAGTGGTGAGCATAGGAATTATTCAATTTGAAGACTTGTAGGACGATGGCTGAAGATAGGATTCCACAGAGCAGATATTATTGATTTTTTTGTTTTTATTTGCAACTATAGTCTGCCTCGAATAAATGAGTGTGCAGTTGTGTGGCTTTTCAGGATGAGCACTCACAGAGTTTGAGCGTCAACGTCTGGATGGTGCAGGTAACTCCTATTTTCATCTTTTTTTTAGAAAATCTGAACCAATTTCGCATCCATTACAAAAGCAAATACCCCTTGCCATCGATGTGTTGACAAACACACAATGCGAAAAAAGGTCGTATGCGAGAGACTAGACTCTAGTTACGATATCACTTTGTTACCGCAATCCTTTAACAGGACTGGTACGATGAGTTCCTGGACTGGAACCCGGAGCAGTACGGGATGCTCAACAAAACCATCGTCCCGCACGAACAGTTGTGGATACCGGACACGTATCTGTACAATAGGCAAGTGATCTTTGATCTTTCATTTTTGGTTTTAAATTGATATCATCCAGAGCATTGTTATTCATTCAGCAGCAGGCAGGAAAAGCCTTCCGTGAAACATATCTGAACTTTTTCAATTGCTCTGATATTTCTCGCTAACGCTAAAATTACAAATAAGAGCAGCAACAAAAGCGTTTAAAAAGAGCTCAGTGGCCTGTGATATTGAATTTTTTTTTCGTTCGGCGACAGGGGCTGCGGATTGGTATTCACACAGCCCCTAGCAGAAAATGGATGCAGTGAAACATAACGGAACTGATTTATTACGCTGTTCTTTCTCACAAGGGAAGGTCGCTAGGAGGATATGGAGTTTCAAAACGAGACCGATACAGGTCGATAGGGACCCTAAACCGAAGAACTTTCGTGCGTTTCAAATTTGCTGAACGCTCCCAGGGACCAAGAAAAATCGATAATTCTAAAACACGCGCTCACCACATGGGCCGTTCGCGGGGTACGAGAGCGCATTCAATGAGAGGCTAGACCAAGCATCGGTGGTGTAATGGCTGTGTGATGGGTTGGTAAGCGGAGGGTACCTAGTTCGACACCCACCCTGTGCACACTCTTTTGCAACTTTTTTCGCTTTCATTTTTGAAGTCCGGAAGTCGATCAGAATGCACATTGCATAGTTTTTGTTACATTTTAACATATTAATTATGTATTTGAAGCACTAGGCTATTCATTTGTAACCAGAAACCAATGTTTCTTTCTATTGCGCTGAAAGCTTAAAAATTACCAAAGGAATATGTATTATGCATATTAAAATTGATATTAGAATCCGCAGAATGGATTTCCAGACCACAGAAAGACATGCGAAAAAAGTTGCAAAAGAGTGTGCACAGGGTGGGTGTCGAACTAGGTACCCTCCGCTTACCAACCCATCACACAGCCACTACACCACCGATGCTTGTTAAGGCCTCTCCTTGAATGCGCTCTCGTACCCCTCGAACGGCCCATGTGAGCTCGTGTTTTAGAATTATCGATTTTTCTTGGTCCCTTGGAGCGTTCAGCAAATTTGAAATGCACGAAAGTTCTTCGGTTTAGGGTCCCCATCGACCTGTATCGGTCTCGCTTTGAAACTCCATATCCTCCTAGCGACCTTCCCTTGTCAGTTATCAAACAAAACAAATCGAAACTAGAGTCTAGTCACGACCTGTCTTTCAGCGAGACTCTGGAGCAGAAGAAGACGGAGAGTCTGATGAATGCGATCGTGACGACGGGCCATTGGGCCAACGATTCGCTCGGTGAGAATTATGTCTTTTTTGTCGAATAACTCATTTTTTCATGATTTGAATGATAAAAGCCAAATTTCTTGAACGCAGCATTAATCACGCAATTCCTCAGGAGCGCGAGTCCAACTCCTCTTCCCCGCCATCTATCGACTCTCCTGCAAAATGAACGTTCGATTCTTCCCCTACGATCAGCAGGTAAGATGATCTTTGATCTCTGTAGTTTGATCTTTGAGCCTTGTAGTTCGTAGTTTGTAGTTTGATCTCAGAACTGCACCTTCATCATCTCCTCGTGGACGCACGACAAGAGCTCCATCGACTACTGGCCCAAGATGGATGAGGTTTGATCTTTGATCTTTGTAGTTTGATCTCTGATCTCTGATCTCAGGTCAACCTCAAGAACATGGTGCGCAACGACGAGTGGGAGGTGCTGTCGTTCAACTTCGTGAGGAGGGAGGTGAGCTGGAAGGGATCGATTGGAAATCAGCTCGAAACTAGACTGTAGTCTCGAGAATTAGAGATAGAAATAACTGATCAAACAACAAGCTTGTGTGGAACACTAGGCCAATCCCTAGCTACTAGCCAATGGGATGAGTTTCCGCGAATCCTTGAAAGGAATTGAGCGCTTGTGAAATTCGATGCGAGAAGATTGCAGAGCAATAAAATGCAATAAAAATCATTTGTGGGTGAATTAAGCATGCAAACTATAGAAACGTATAGAATTAATGATGCGCTGCGGACCTCGTAAAGTAGATCCGAAAAAGAGATTAAGTCCTCCTGAGTGAACTGGCCTGTAATATAACCGATGGCCTAGCAGTGGCTCCTTGCAGGACGTAAGTGTCTAGATTAACGGGGTCACCTTCACTTTTACCTTTGCAGAGATCACAGATCTCAGCAGCTCGAAACTAGACTCTAGTCCCGATTGCAGGTCTACTACACGTCCTGCAGAAATCATTGATTATA
Organism: Pristionchus maxplancki; assembly: GCA_900490775.1. Lineage (NCBI taxonomy): Eukaryota > Metazoa > Nematoda > Chromadorea > Rhabditida > Neodiplogasteridae > Pristionchus > Pristionchus maxplancki. The sequence goes on along the minus strand of LS581579.1, from coordinate 157,936 downwards.
TCAATTCGAAACTAGACTGTAGTCCCGATTGCAGGTGTACTACAAGTGCTGCAAGGAGCCGTGGGTGATGCTGTACGCGCAGCTCGTCATCAAGAGGAAGCCGCTCTACTACATCGTCAATCTGGTGAGCAAACTACAGAAATCAGAGATCAAACTACAGAGATCAAACTAGAAACAAGAATCATTAATTCACTTTGTCCTCCAGTGGATCGCTATGTTGAATGTGTTTCAGAATTCCTATGAGTGCAAATTGGGACCTTGTGTAGATGATTTAATCAGCGTACGGAAGGGAAAAATAGCAAAATCTATCTTCGGAAACCATTCAATTTCTCATTAGAATGAAGGGCACTCAATTGAAGATCAAACTACAAACTTCAAAAAGATCAAAGACCACACTCCAGGTCATCCCCACGTCGATCATCACGATAGTCGCCGTCACGGGCTTCTTCACGCCGACGTCGTCGAGCAGTGAGAGGGACGAGAAGCTGTGAGTGAGATCAAACTATAAACTACACTCTAGTCAGAGTTCAAAGATCAAACTACACTCTTTCAAAGATCAAGGACCAAACTACGCTCTAGTCAGAGATCAAAGATCACACTCCAGATACCTCGGCATCAACACGCTTCTGACGATGTCGATCATGATGCTGATGGTGTGCAATCAGATGCCCTCGACGTCGACCTACGTGCCGTTGATGAGTGAGTGCGGAGATCAAAGATCAAACTAGAAAACAGAGATTCCATTAGTTAAAGATCGGTAAAAATAGACGACTACGGAACAAGCCATGTTGATAACGGAAGAGATTCTGTTCCAGTTGTGCTTCGCAGTTGCTTGTTTAGTGAAGCAATGCTAGCGCCCCTTTGTCTGAAAAAATAACAAAAAATGGTACTTCAGCGCAACCAAACTCATCATGAAGAATACTACAAAATCAGTCAGAGATCAGTGACAAACTACATTCTAGTCCAAAGAACAAAGATCACGCCCCTTGCAGGCTGGTACTACATCGGCATCATCTTCGTGATCGTGACGGGCACGCTGATGGCCACGCTCGTGCTGGGTGAGCTGCTATCGAGACTAGAGTGTAGTCTCGATTTGGAACTGCTCGAGATGCACAGTATAACAGAGGTCTTCTGAGCGATCGCAGGTGCCCATTTACAAACTGTTCAAAGTGCTTTGATTCCTTCCAAATTTTGAGGGTGGATACCCCCAGGGCCCAGTAACTTTTTGGTGACTTGGTGGAGCCGGTAAATCAAAAATGCCTAAAAGCCGGCTCCGAACATTACGAAACTTCAAAACGTCATAACTTCCGTTAAAATGGTCGTACAAAATTTTTAAAAAAAGGAAAATGTTCCTTGTGACGAGACGAACAACTTTTCTCTTGATCACGAAAATATTGGAAAAAGTCTAGGTATTCAAAAATTTGAAAAACACTTTTTTCGATCACAAAATCGTTTTTCCTGAAAAAAATGTCCACACATACATGTGAGATTATTGCAGAATCGGATTCTACGATGAATTATAAATCGAC
>LS581579.1:136716-153929 GCA_900490775.1 Pristionchus maxplancki | reverse complement strand
GTCGATTTATAATTCATCGTAGAATCCGATTCTGCAATAATCTCACATGTATGTGTGGACATTTTTTTCAGGAAAAACGATTTTGTGATCGAAAAAAGTGTTTTTCAAATTTTTGAATACCTAGACTTTTTCCAATATTTTCGTGATCAAGAGAAAAGTTGTTCGTCTCGTCACAAGGAACATTTTCCTTTTTTTAAAATTTTGTACGACCATTTTAACGGAAGTTATGACGTTTTGAAGTTTCGTAATGTTCGGAGCCGGCTTTTAGGCATTTTTGATTTCCCGGCTCCACCAAGTCACCAGAAAGTTACTGGGCCCTGGGGGTATCCACCCTCAAAATTTGGAAGGAATCAAAGCACTTTGAACAGTTTGTCAATGGGGGGGGGGGTCTGGTTTTCATGCAATCTCTCAGGAGACCTCTGATAATGGAATGGATTTCAAGCGAAATTCGTGAAATGAGATTTGTCTAGCCGCGCAGTATCGGTTAGGTTTCACATGAACGCCAAAACACGATGACGACTTGAGAGATTGATTGCTCTTGATGAAATATTTTTTTTTTTTGCAATTTAAATTTCTGAAAAATTAATCCTCAATTTTCAGCAATTCACGCCCAGAAGCAGTACAATCGGCCACTTTCAAAAGGAGTGAGGAGGCTAGTGCACAACTGGTTCGTCAACAACTGCATACTCGAGGTGAGGAGGGGGAGGGGGCAGAGGTCAAAGATCAAACTATAATAACGAATTATTACGAATTACGTCATTCCATATGCGTAGATGCCATAAAAAATACAGGAAATTTCGATCATGACCCAGGTGCCGACCTCCCTGATCGAGCTCTGGATGGAATACGGTATCGTCGATGCGCACAGGTCCAGCTCGAACGAGCTCGATCCGATATTCAAGGGCAGCATCGATCCGGTGTCGGTGAGTGTACAGTATCTAAGATGCCGAATACCGTAGTACCGAGCAATCGAGAACTGACTAAATTCTGAGATACCATCTCAGGTGATGAGCAATCCACTGTCGGTAAGTGTTCATCAAGAAAAAATTACAATTTGTTTAAATTCTAATAATAATCGATAACTCGGAGTGTACAGTAATTCGATAAATACCGTAGTCCCAACACCATAAAATAATTGATAACTGATCTGATTAGTACCGTAACCTTGATCATAATCGAGTGCCTTCGACAGGTTCTCAACCCGGAAAGACTGCATGCGCTAATTACGGTATTCTTGTAGTCCTGAGCTGCTACCATAATCTCGCAGCCAATCGATAACTGCTGTAGCGCTCAATAACATTGATACCGTAGTCTTTACCGATCGCAAACTGACTTTATTTGCAGCAAATGCCGCCCGACCCCTCACGGTTCTTCCGTACCGTATCCATGGACATGTCCAACTCATCCGTCTATTCGTATGAACGAAGGCTCGCGTCGATTACACAACAATACACGATGCATTTGAAGCAGAAGGTACGGTAGAGTACGGTACTCAAGCTGATACTGTAACTTATTGATTTTTCAGCAATCCGAGCGCAAAATCGTGCGAAACGTGAGCAACGCACGGGAGGTGAAGCGACAAAAGCTGATGAGGAGGTACAGTACGCCATTTTTACCGTATCCCACCATCCCTACCGTAATCTAACAATCTCGCAATCAATCAATACCGTAGCCCACTCCTATCGTAATCCTCTAACTATCGATACCGTAGCCTAATAATACCGTAACCCGCACAGTGACGCGACCGATTTGGAGCAGGACTTTATCTCCGCGATCATGCCGCCCACGACCCTAAAGAAACTGTGAGATTATCGATCGATATCGATCGATACTGTAATCGCGGGGTCGCACGATAACCGGGTCCTATTCTCCGGTTATCGCACGATCCGGCTCTCCAGCCTCTGTTCGCTCAGTTTCTCGCACACCACACCGCATGAGCCGTCACTCCTCGGTTTATATTTCATCTCTGGTCTAAGATCCCTATTCCTCACGCTAACCACCCCTAAGTTCCGACCCTCTGCTTACCCCGATCAGTTGCCACTTCTACCGTAACTTCTTTCGCGTATCTTCTCTGCTCCTGGGTTACTGTAGTCAAATGGGTACAGTAATCCAGGATACTGTATCCTTGAGTTACCGTAATCAATCGACATTGCAGGTGTGCGCTGGAGTGGGAGTACCTGGCGAACGTGCTGGACCGTATCCTGCTCACCGTATTCTCTTCCATTACGCTAGTGTTCTTCTCCGTGCTTGTATTCTTCGACTACATTCATCATCACTTCGAATAGTAGCTACGAATCAGCATCGAATCTTTAGGCTCGAAGTCTCCCTAGTACGGGTTCCATTTTAATCTAGTCGTTGACAGCTAAATTCCTAGATTCCACTCTTATCCTACTTGTCTTTCCACCATCTTTCCATGTGTTCTCAACCGGTATCGCCTTATCTTCAAATCAAAACCGATCTCCCCAATCGATATCTTGTTTTGCTGTAATTCCGTTTACGTTGCGATAAACAAGTGCAATTTTTCTCCTGGCAGTTTTATCTCTAAATACTTGTTTGAAATGACGTAAACCAATCAAAACAATTTGAGATTGAGAACGGGATGAGGGGCTTTTTACTCACAGGCTTGCACAACAGCATCAAAAAATGGGGCGTGACTATCGGAGTTACTGTAGCATGGTTACGGTAGGTCTCCGATTAATAAATGGGCGATTAATGTTTTACAAACAGGCTTCTGTCCAGGAACGGGGGAAGAGAGGTGGGTTCTCGTATAAGGTAAGATGCTATCGTTTTTGTAGCTGATTGTTGTTCTCAGGAAGTATAAAAACAATATTAATTGCAAAAGAAACTAACACAAGAGAGTAGGAGAAAAACAGATCAACACGTATACAGTAAACGGGAAGGTGCAGGTACAAATCAAGCGGTCGTGTGACTTGTTGAAAGATTGGGAAAACTTGATGCACGCGGGTTTCTTAGCTCTATTGATAACATCAAACAGGTTCGGAACAACAAAATTACATGTAAATAATCGGCCGCGCGCGCACGTAATCAGCTAGCATACAGCAAAAGTCCAGACGAGCCGATTCCCGACGAGTTTCGTCATAACGAATAAACAGAACATAGCCAAAATTGAGGAATGGAATCAATCGTTAGTCTAGGCTTTTCTCTAACGGGTGCGGGAGAGGGAGAAAGGGTCTCAGACGTTGACCTCTTCCTTCGGCTTACGGGTCTCCGGCTTGAGATCGGCAATGATGATGGTCATGTTGTCGCAGCCAGTCCCGTCGCCCGAGGTAGAGTCCGCAAGACAGTGCGTGCACATCTGAGCACATTTTAAATTAGATTCCCGCTATGTCTATGTTTCATAATGGCATCAAAATCTAGCGAAAGGAGGATGGAGTAATTACTTGCCAGAGATGTAGATAAATACATTTAAATAATCAATTTTAAATTTAAGAATTATTAATGAGCTCACCTCCTCGCAAATCTCCTTGAGCGTCAAGTTATTGGCTAGTCGCTTCTTCACAAAGTCGACGACCTGAAATTCGATGCGTCTTGCCAGTTCTTTTTTTATTCAACGTCAAAGACTAAATATTCGGAAGAGAAAGGAGAGCGCACTTTATAGACCCTAAATCCTATCTGACGTCAGTTCCTAGCCAAGAAAGTTAAACTCACCTCGACATTGAGGTTTCAGAATATCATAAACTACAGCACTATCTAGATACAGCTAATTTTCTGAGGACCCCAAGAGAAAATTTAAGCTGAACTCCCACCTGCTGGCTCTCGAGCGAGTTCCAGATGCCGTCGCAGGCGACGACGATGAAGTCGTCCTCGGCCGTCGTCTCCACGATCTTCACGTCCGGAAGGGCGGAGATCATCTGCTCGCGCAGAGGAAGCGTCTGGAAAAAAAACAGGAATTAATGACGGAATCCATGAATTTGAACACATATTATTTTATTTTTGCCAACAGAAGGTTTCGCCCATCAAATACTCTCGAGCAACTCTGCTCTAACAATAAAGTCACAGTTGAAACCTCAAGCATGCAACCCTTTCATAATGTGACAAGTGTCAACCTTGTTCTTCTTGTAGCAGTGGTCGCCGAGTGCTCTGCTCAGGTTGAGGCCGCCGTTGACTCGGCCGTCCTCGTTCACCACACCTGCACAATTGGAGATTCGTGAGTGCCACAAAAATTAATTTAAAACGTTTCCTACCAATTGGTGAATTGAACGCATGGGTAAAATAAATAAAATATAAAGAGCTTTCACACTAATAAATTGTTTTCGGTTGAATGCTTTCAATCCTCACCTCCAGCCTTGGTGATTCTGTCCATCTCGATCTGATCCTCTGGCTTGTGGTCGACGGAGAGATCGACGGCCAGGTCACCTCTGCAGAGGACGGCGCGCGAGTCGCCCGCGTTCGCCACGATCACCTGCCAATTAGCATAATTAATTAGCTAATCAAATGAGTAATTAACGCACCTTTCCGGGCGCGACGATGCACACGCAGGCGGTGGTTCCAGAGTCCTCGCCGGGCGTCTCTCCTGAGGGACCGAATGATGCACCTAGTACCGAGAGAGAGTTGGCATGGGGGAGGGGGGTACTCGCCACACACACGCACAATGCACAGAAGGCTACACTAGTCGCCTAGGGGAACGCTAGTAACCTAGGAGAATGGCTACACTAAATTTCGAAATAGCCTGGACAAGGAAGCTCTATAGCTGCACGTATTGAAATTTATCGGAACTGATCCGTAAGAGAGAAACTGAGATTATTAGACAGTGAATCCAGGATGATTTGATAAGTAAGTCACTACTTGCAATTCACAATATTTCATACATCAGTTCCAATGGAAAAAAATGAAATTCTCACCAGAAAGCCCTCCGAAGGCGTCCTCTCCCATATCCTCGTCCTCTTCTTCCTCATCCTCATCTTCTTCACCCTCCTCATCATCTCCCTCCTCTCCATCCTCAGACTCTTCCTCATCTGAAAAAAAATAGGTAAATTGATATACGAAGTAATTACACAAATTCTCAAGAAATGAGTTCAAGTGCCCACAGACACCACTTGACACTTGCTCATCAATCTCCCACTTTGATCAACATCAAACATCCCGAACGTTCAGAAACTAATCCCTCTTCCAATCTCTCTCAACTGACCTCCTTCCTCCTCATCCTCGGCTTCCTCCTCTCCCTCCTTGTAGTCCTCATCGTCACTCGAGTCAACGTCGACGCCATCGAGTGCGCCAGTCCTGAATACGTCACGATTCGTCTCGATTTTCGAAATGAAAGGGAAATACAATTTATTTCAAAAATAATTGTTGCGAGGTGCAAATTCCCACGTGCGATCCGCTTCGCGCACGCACGAGTGAAGAAACCGCAAGACTATCTACCCCCTGAATACCAAGGCCGAGCTCACTCCCTACTGATGAGAAGGATCGAGACGGTATGGAAAGACAGATGAGGGGGTGATTCCGAGATTCGAATGAGAACAAAACTCACTTAGTGACGGGAACGGTGTTCTTGCCCTTCTTGACTTCCTTCTCCGGCCTGGAAGAGTTGTCATGATAATACCCAATGGACTTCTGAACGAATATTTCAGGAAACCACTTACTTGTCGCCGGCTCCTTTCTCGGCTTCCGTCTCCGTCTTCTCCTCGTCACTCTTGACCTCCTTCTCCCCATCTTTCTCCTCGCCCTCCTTCTCTTCTCCAGTCATCTCCGACGACTTGGCTCTCTTCGCACGCTGCATGCGGGGAGACTCGTTCGGGCGCTTATGCTGAAATTATCGATTTGAAGAGATTACCAAGCAACTAATGATCAAATTCGACAACCAATCCAAATTGTAATAGGGATGCAACACAAAATCACCAACCGATGCGCTGCTGCCTTCGCCATCCTCGGAGTCGCCTCCCTCTTCCTTCTTCGCTGCACGAGCGTCGGCCTAGAATGTTTATTTCGATTATTTTAATGAATATTACACAAAAAAAATACTATAAATATCGATAATTCCACTAACCAGCTGCTCATTAGCGACGTCAGTGATGTGTCTCATCACACGCGTGGTGCCTCCATTCTGAACAATCTCGTAACCATACCTGGAACGACACTTTGTTGAAAGATTCAAAGAATGGACCGAAAATGCCGGAAAATTCACCCACTTCTTGAGTAGTTGTTCGAGGGGCACTGCGCCTTCGGCGATGAGAGCCGCCTTGTCCTCTTCTTCTTCGTCGTCCGACACCTCCTTCTTTCCTTCGACTCCATTCGCGATTTTCTATAAAAGACGACATTTAAATCAATAACCGATATATTTCTTCCGAAACAAGAATTAAATGAATAAAAATCCGACCTTCAGCTCGAGCATCACGGGCTCGGTTCTCAGATGGTCGTCAAAGTCGACGAAGGTGTCTTGCAGCAGCTTGACGATGTCGTCCGCCTTCCAAACCGCGCGATCTTTGACGAAATTGGGAAAGTTGGAGGCGGTGTACTTGGCGACCTCGGGCCCGCCGTGACCGTCGTACACGGCAAACAGATGCCAGCCGTTCTCCAGGTCCAGGATGCAGTTGTGAGCATCCTCCTGAACGTTTTGATGTTAGTAAATTATTAAGGTGTATAATTTGATAAATGTACCTGGTTGACACGCCATCCTTGCATGGAAGTGGCGGCAAACTTGATGTTGTCGTTGCCGCCGCACTCAGAGTGCTTCTCAGTGATCTGAGAAGAGAACCTGAGCACTAAACCAATCGCATCACCTCAGGCTGCACGAGAGAAGACAAAACTCGATTTCAGCCCCTTACGAAATAGTGCAAAAAGAGAGAGGGAGACCAACCGGCTTGTTGAGATACGCTCCCATGACTGCTTGATTTGTTGTGCTGGTCTACGTTGTCGAACTCAGAACATACTCTGCTCGACAGCAGTGAATCGTTCGGTTAATTAGCTGCAAAAAACTGGATAAAAATACACAATATACTTTTGACGAAGAAGACGGTGGCGAAAAACAAGACAAACACAACCTCAACAACCCAAGCTAATTAGGGTAATTAGGGAACCGGAAACGAGTCGAAAAATGCAACTTTTAAGCTTGCGCGGGACATTTAAAATTATCAAAAAATGGGCGGAGCCAACTTCAAACCCAAAACCCAAAAACTGTAGTTTCTGCCAATTCAGGATCTTCCGTTTGAGAGTTCGCCAACTACAATTCTCAATGTGGGCGGAGCCTCACGGTTCAGTTCGCGATCCAACCTCTCTCCTGCTCCAATTTCACGCGATTTCATTTGATTCTCTCTGCTTTATTGGCTTTTCTCGATTACTAAATCGTGATTCCACCTTGCTCGCAGATGCTATGCCGGCGCTCATAGCGTTTGGTCGTCGCTGGCGCATCGGGAGTGATGATTTCGTGTTCCCCGGGCTCACGGAAGCACTCGTCCGCTTCTCCTGGTGAGCGGTTTCTGTTTACTCTGCCACGCTTTGACCGTGCTTTTCTCTGACGTTTCGTCTGGGAGTGCGTGTGTTCGTGGGAAAAGTTGTGTTTCCTGTTGAGGAAGGCCCTATTTCGCAAGGAACACGCCCAAATAAGGAACCTGCACTAATATTAATTGGGGTAGGAACTCAATTTTTAACAGGATCATCCTCGGTGCGATCGCATTCTGTCTTCACTACCCGTTGGAGTGCACGGGGGACAAGGACAAGAGCGAGATTCTCACCTATCTCTCCGTCCTCCTGCTGCTAAACGTATTCACCACGGTGAGATTGTCGTATTTTCGAGTTGTGCTCTCCTAGTTTCGCATGCTATCTCGCTTTTTCGGGTCGGTAACTGAGTTAATTTTCCATTTCCGGGGATGAGTGTGTTCCCAGCGTGTGCCTAGTCACTTCTAGAACCCAGTGCTCATGAATCATTAGATTGATGTGCACAGATGCTGTAGCATCGCGTTAAAATTGAAATACATAATTATTCTATCCTTATTAAGGTGCTATGTCTGATCATCACGCGCATCTCCGCTCGCGGTGCGATTATGGAGGCCAATCCGCGCAAGGTTTGTCAATAAATTTAGCTTATTTTTGTATTTTAATTTTATTTATATGTCTATTTAAGCCCATCGCTCGACTTCTCTACGTCCGATTGCCGCTTTTCATCTTCGAGATAGTCTGGACGATAATTGCAACGATAGAAGTGTTCAGTGAGTATTTAATTTAATCAAAATAATGTTATTTATTCGACAAAAATAGTCAGTGCAGCCCCCTACACGTGCAAAAAAGTGTGTTGCATGAGTATAGTTGTTCGTCTTTTCTGCCATACTGCGCGATAGATTACGGTACAATGTGCTGCCTTTGTTTTCTTCCTAAGCGGATCAAGGTCCACGCGCTTCGCTAGAATCTTCTCTGATGTGATCTTTATGGCGCACAATAGGGGGTAACTGATAAAGAAACAGTGCACGGAAAGCGCCGTGCCTTGCACATCCCTTCTGATGAGGTCAAACAACCATCATTATTAGCAGTTATGGCGATTAGAGATCGCGCTATCCTCGTTTTGAGTGCTCTCTAACTCCCTCCCTAGCCTCCATCGGCATCCTATGAAGCCGCGAAGTGACGGGTAATTGGCATGTGACGAGAATGTTCGAGATTGAGAATTTGGGATGTATCTGATTCGATTAGGGTAGAGGGGAGCTGGTGGGACAATTTTGTGGGAGATGTCGAGTATGAGTAATGTGGGGCTTATCAGGGCAGATAAGTCTTCAAATGTGATAAGGTGCAGGGTCGAACCGTACTGGTGACGTCATTGCAAAAGTGCTTAGGGTGCAGATTCGTGGAACGGCAATGCAACGTGCGCAATAACAGTCGGTAAACAGCGGGATTATTATGACGATACAGACACTGCATATTTTTAACGATCCTTTATCGTCTCAAAACTTAATGGAGAATGATCGTCCGAATTTATGTGTTTGTAGAAACTTTTAATGAGTAATACTCATTGAGAACTGTCAAGTCCACCTTGTGACGGCACATTTGCCAATTGCTCTGTGGAAAGCGAAGATGGGCGGAAATTGTGAATTCTGAAGCCGGATTCACTATGATTCTTCATTCCAGGAGGTTACAACATCTGCGACTTTATCACGTTCCTTCGGGTGGTCGTCTGTCTGGAGTGGGCACTCATCGGCATCGTCGTGATAGGACTGCTGGTAGTGTTCAACCCGATCAGGTGGGTTGTTGTTGTTACATCGTTAGTTCTTTACTCGGGTGATCGCTGCTTCAGAGCGTGGGTAAGGGCCACATGGGTTTTGTGAAATTAATTTAATCGATGGAAACGATTCAAATGTAATTTCACTAAGAAATTTTGAAAAGGCGGTGATCCCTGCTCCGGTCGATGACGAACGTACTTTTTGTTACTTTTTCGTTAAAAAAAATGTAAAAGAGACAGAAATGAACATAAAGCGTTCAGTTCTATTCATAGCTATGATGTCGCGGGGTTCCTCACAGGCTCTTTTTGTCCTTCGAAACCCTAGGGGATTTAGGTTAAATGAGAAATGGCTGGGCTTCCGTCATTTAATCCTAGGATGGTCAGTGTTCCAGAAAATCCTTCTGGCGGTTCTTCTCAATTTCGATTTGTTGAGGGTACGTGATGGAAAAATATATATCATCCCCGTTTCATAACGGGACGATCGATGTTGCACAGGGTCATGACGTGCTAGAATCCTTTCTGAATTCGATAGCTGGAGAGTTTTTTTCTTGAAAAACAAAAACAAAACCTAAATAGCCCCCTATGTATCCCAACCTAGGGCGAGCGGTGCAACAGATTCTAATGAAGTGCTTGTGATCTTCTTGAAATTGATTTTGACTGCGTATTTGCAAAAAAAAAGAAATCCAAATTTTCGTTCCCACCTGGCTGATCAGTGAAGCACGGAGGTATGAAGTGCGCAAGTAGCTTTTACAAACCAACGGGAGGGAAGATTTCTTGATATTAGATTTTTTAAAAATGTTGCAGAGAAGATGAGATGAACGACCGCGCGTTGATATCGAGGCGGAGCTGGACTCGCACTTTCAATCTGGTAAATATTTATTTATTTTTAAAAATATTTCGTAAATCATATTCTGGGTTTCTCGAGACGCTTTGCTGTTATTCGTTCTTCCACCTTTCTCGAATTCGTTCCGCTCATGTTGAGTAACATCGCCTTTGCCCCCTATAATTCCTCCAGCTCTCTTGATTGTGACTGATCTCTCGCTCTGTCTGCTCGGCGAGATAGTAGGGGAAATGGAGAGAGACATAAATGTCGGCTTCTTTTTCGTGAGTGAATTGTTTTGGCTTCCTCGCTTCCTGACGTTTCGACGCGTCTCTCGCTTGCGCGTAAATTCACGCCCACCCCAGCCCCGCCATTAGAGAAATGACTCGCGCCTGAAACTCTAGAGTGGCAGGGGGTCTCTTCAAATGGGGTGCTATATAAGCGGCCTGAGAAACGAGAGATCATGCAGAATGGAGAGAGTGGAAGCCATTTCTAAAGAGGCAGGCGGTGTTTGCCTACTGCCCCTGTAATGAAGTGGCCCCTGATGCATCAAGGGACCAAAAAGATGGCCTGGCGAGATTGCGTAATACACCGAACGGGGGGAGACGCTTGTTTTGATGTTTTGATGTTATCGAAATGCGGGAGAGTTCGAAAAGATTGCGGGGAGTTTCGCAAGGGGTCAAAGAGATCTGCCGTGATTGAATCACACTGCGGTGAGTCATGAGGGAGGGGAGGGCGGGGGCAGTCGCGGCATTCCTTGCGACCACTTGATGAGAGGGCGTGGGTTCAATGAGATTGGGAACATGGAAGTAGTGTTGGATATGGTTGTACAAAGAATTTCGACGATCATTGTCACCCAACAGTCGCCCGGGCTGACATGGTGCGCTCGAAACGAAAAAGTTCCAGACAGGAAGAGCAGGCAAAGGCAGGCAAGGGAGGTTATCTGGTCACTCGCTTTCTCTCAAAAAAAAAAGGTGTAGTAGACATGGTTAGTGGCGTCCAGTAGACGTCCTGTCTGTTGTGTCGGGCACGCAACGGATAAGTGCCAGACAGGAAGTGCAGCAGAGGGCAGGCAGGGGCGGTTCTCTGGTCACTTGCTCTCCCTCTCCCTCCCTTCTCTCGCATGGAACAGGTGGCGTGAGATGACGATGGGGAGAATTTTTAGAACATGCGAGAGAGGGTGAGCAATGACTCTCTCAAGTTCGCACGCTATCTCGCCAGCTATACTCAGCGAGAGAGTGGATATATAGGAAAACTCTGGTTTCTCGCTACCAGTGGTAAACCAGTGTGTTTACCAGTTGCGTGCGGGTTGAAATACAACTGGTAAATGGACTGGTTTACCACTGGTAAACAACTACCACTGGTAAACAACTTCTTGGTAAACAACTTCTATGGTAAACAACTGGTAAACAAGTCTAGACAGGAATGGTCTATGGGCCATATTTATTGATTGAATGAGTTGCCTCATACAGTAACCGAGCCGCACATGGAACGTCCATGTACGGTAGTCACATCCAAAAGCAATCTCTACTAAACATAAGATCGCAGTGAAGTGCAGGTATGCACTAGTTCTGTGAGAAGAGGGCTGTGGGGGAGACCTAATAGGCAAGGCGCGTGCTAGTCACGCCGGGTAAGGTTCCTTTGCTTTTTTACCAGTGGTAAACCACTTGGGACTGGTTTACCACTGGTAACCTCTCAACTGGTAAACAACTGGTAGACACACTTGTTTACCACTGGTAAAGGCAAACTCCGCCCCCCTGCACTGGTTTACCACTGGTAGCGAGAAACCAGAGAAGTGAGATGAGGGGGTGAAAGTGGGAGGAAATTGAGACGAGAATAGGAACAGGGAGGAAGGAAAAAGCGCACGCAGAGGGATTTGGGGAGTTGCAAGGGCGGATGAGGGATTCGAGAATGATAAATATTCTGGCAATTTTGGGGAACATTAATTATTGAAAAGATAAGGAATGTGTGAAGCGAAAAAGTTGCGGCCCAATTGCGATTATGATATCTATCATACGACATTTCGTGAAATCGCTTTTATTATTTTTTTACATCCTTATTCCACGGAGCGTGAACGAGCGACCGAGAATTTATATTTAGTTCAACATAACTTGGGACAGTAATTCAATAGGTGTCATGCAATTCGAAAAAAAAAAGCTTGAACCGCAATTTTCGATCTTTAAGTGTGTTGTGTTTCAATGATTTGAGATATATCTGCTTTGTCCCTGCACTTTGAATGAGTTTTTGTCAATTCTTATAAACCCTATCAACATCAAAATAGTTATAATGGAATGACAAAACACCAAATAGTTGTTTATTTTGCAGCTGAAGATCAAGCAGGACTCGCTGATGCGGTCGGCGCTCGAGGACATCGCCAACCTGATGTCGTCCTTCTTCGTCGGACAGGTACGGTAGCATTGGTTGGAGTACGGTAAAAGGTACTGTAGGATACTGTAGCAAATTTCATAGACTGCGTGGGGAATGCATGATTGTGGCCAATTTATGTCAATGTGCAAACCTTATGTCGTCCTTCTTCGTGGGGTAGGTACGGTAGCGAGTATTTTACATGGATTACGGTCACAGGCGCTTGCTGTAGGGCACATGAGCTACTATTATTTAGACATTTATTACAACCGAACAATTAGTGTCTCACGATCTGTTCGAATTGAGCGCGTGTCGATGGCGTGCAATCGAGCTTGGGGTTATGTGTGATGAAAAAATACATCGATTAGAACTATCCCACTACCACAACCCCGGAACTCTTTTCCACTGATGGTGCCTGAATTATCTCGTGTTTAGCCATTGAAATGATTTGCCGTATCCTTCACTGTTCCAATACCGTAACCCTTTCTTTCCGCTCAGGACCTCGTGGCGTCCGACATCGCCGCAGGACTACTGCTCGTCGTGCACTCGCCCAACAACGAGTACCCGCCGACGAAAGCGGATGTCAGGGGTGAGGGAATTTTTAAATTATCTTAATTAGCTAATTCGTTAGAGAGAAAGTGTGACAACGATCAAAATTTGTGAAGTAAATGACTAATCACTGGATCTCTTTTCACGTAGTTATTGCTTGTTCGGTCTGATTGCAAGGTTATGCTGACTGCGAAACGCGACTCACATTGGTGGGAAGAATTTTGAATGGAAGTAGTTAATCATAGTTGATTTAACCTGTTGGAAGCTCCCAATCCCCCTCTATTGATTGTACCTCCTGCATGCCCATTGCCTTGATGTCCGGACAAATATGAATATTAACCTGTTGGAACGTTGATTGCTGGATACCACGAAATCTCGAAACTGTGCCTCATTTGAGCAGTATGCGCATCTGGGTTGCAGTGAATCATGAAGTTCAAGGCGCATTCATTCGCTTTGATTTGTTTCCATTCGGTGTGTCCTGAACAAATAATTAATGCGCCTTGCTCGGTCTCACTACCTACTTTTAATATTTCTTAATTAATTACTAATTAAGCACTTATTAATTACCACTAATTGCAGCCGTGCCGGCCTGGATGACGCCTGCCTCGGCGCTGCACTTCCTCCACTTCGCCACCTGCGTCTACGGATGGACGACGTGAGGCATTTCATGAATTTGTGAAACATAGGCTTGCCGGGTTCACAATTGGGGATAATATTGGACATTTGCAATAAAACTTATATTTGGCATAGATTAGTGTCTCAAGTTTCTCTTCACTATCAATCGAGGAGGCATCAATTCTGTAGAAAAGAGGCCAAGGGATATCGCAGTTGTGCAGCGCAGATCTGCTGGGCAGGAAGGGGGGGGGGGTGGGCAACATCTGATTAGGAAAGTATGATAGAGGACGCAAGATTCACATTGAATTGTGCACTTGCTCTCATCCGATATCTGATTCGTGCAGCAGGAATTGGGCTGGTGCAAAATGTATTTTCTGATGATCCTTCTTTGGGTGGACGGCAATAAGAGAGCTCATTAAAGGGGAGCCAAGTCTGAACGCAATTGAAAGTCGATTTATCCTTGCGATATTCCAGGTACCTGATGTACAACCGGTCGGTGGCCGCCTACACGGCGCTCGCGAAGAGCGTCAAGTGCTGCTCGGGAATGAGATGCGATCAGGTACGGTGGGATTGGGATACGGTAGGGTACGGTATTATACTCACGGGGAAATAAGTCTACGACTTCCAAAGTCTAAAGTAGTTCAACTTTTAAAGTCTATATTTTAGACTTCTAATTCTATGCTAAATTAGACGTTGAAAGTCTAATTCCGACTTCCAAAGAGAGATCATAAGGCGAGAACCGTGTGCTTGTTCTAACTGTCCCATAGCTAAGTGGTTAGAGCTCTCATCACACGGTCGAAGGGCGTGGGTTCGATTCCCGCCACCATCCTCTTCACTTTTTGCCTCTAACCGCTCTACAACTTCAAAAGTCTAATATCATAGAAGTTTGAAAGTTTGTCGTACACCACGAATAAAACGTTCCGTTACCTAGGAAACGGGATAAGTGCAAGCCGTACGCACCATTACACTACGCCGATTTCTACGCGTTCTGTTTATTTTTTCTTATTTCAAAAATGATAATAGGTAATTAGAGCACTAGAAGAAGTGATTAAAATACACTACTACGTGAAAATCGGTAGTTTTATGAACTTGCACTTAACTTGCACTTTGGGATTGACAAATTTCTATGTTCGGAACATTTTATTTTTATGATAATTAGACTTTGAAATAGAGATGCGCCAGGGGCGACTTTGAAAGTCTACAGATAAGTCTAAAATCGTAGACTTATTTCCCTGTGAGTAATTTGGCGGGTTGGTAAGAGCGCCAGGTGCATTGGAGTTGCGCAGGGTTGTGAAGAAATATTTGAGCCGGTGTTGGTGTTACCATAGAGAAATCGTATTCAAAAAATAAAATACTATGATCGGGCGCACATTAATGCTATTAGACTCGGAAAGACGCTAATAATCAACACTCTAAACTGAGCACAGCGCTGCAGTACTCTCTGAACGATGATGATAATGTGAGTAACGGCGGACTGGGATTTTCTGAAAATGTCTGGATGATTGGTTATTGTTGTCAAGGAAACGTCGGCGCCCTGTGAGTTAGGGTTGCTGAGGATTAAGGAATGCGGCTCACGTTGTTGGGGCTCGATAGGATCCTGTTCGGGAAGATAAAGTAAATGAGCAATATTTCTTAACACATTGCATTCACGTTTTGTGCTACGCGATGTTTCGTCGCAATGCACATTGGGGTTGTAGCAGGTTCTTACGTACTAGTCGCGCTTTTGGATTTCAATAGATCTAACGTATTCGGTGATAACAATTGTAGTAATATGTATCAACATAAAATCTTGTAATACATTATTATTGATTCCATCTATTGAACCCATGACTTGATTTACCGCGAATCTCTTTTTGATGCTCGTAATCGAGTACGATTGATGCACGTATTTGTTTCCATCGGCATTCATCGCTATGCGCATCCGTGTTGCAGAGACTTCTCAAATACTACTTGCCGCATGAGAGTTTCGATTGATCATTGGGGGATCACGGAAAACAATCTAATCCACACATGAGAGTAGCTGCGAAAATTATCGATTGATTTTTAATCTTAAATCTCCATCAAGTTCTCGTGGTCGAGAGCAACTGCTGCATGCGCGTTACAGAATTGTTTTACATCTCTCAATATTGTACCATGCACATCAGGGTTGCTGCAGGTTTTCAAACACTAGTTGCAACCGCTAGTTTCCAATGGTCGTAACGAGTAGGAAAACAATCAAATATAAACACATAAGCATGTGCTGCGGAGCTTTTTCTTCAGAGGTGCTAGGGGCTATGCACATTAGGGTTGCAAAAGATTGGGAAATGATGGTCGTATTTTTTTTCTTCAATAAATCGACCAATCTTAGTTGAAAAAATGTAAACATCCGATTTATCCATGATTTATCTCTGCTCTTCAAGGTGCTCGTGGTCGAAGACAACTGCAGCATGTACAACACAGAATTACTTTAGTACCGCTCAATATTAGCTCCATGCTCTTTAGGGTTTAGGAAGGTTCTCAAGTACTAATTGAGGATGCGCACTTTAATCCTTGTACGGTTTCCGATTTATTTGCTAATGATTGACCATTGATCTCCCTAAGGTGCTCGTGGTCGAGGACAACTGCTGCATGTGCAACACGGCGTCGCTGCAGCTGGCGACGAGGGGCAGGAACGTCGACCTTTTCTACGTCAGCTTCAGGAATAAACTGTACCAGGTACGGTAGGTTGATGTGAGGTTACCGTAGGGAGGTGGAGCGCGGCTAAATTAGACGCTAATAGATTGATGCAACCAGATTAGTTGAATTGCTGAGAGCGAGGCAATTGGAACTTGGCGCTTTGGTGATGCGTACATGGGATGTAATAATGTCTGATAGCAATTGGTAATACGATTCACGTAGTTGGGCCTATAGACGAAAAATATTCTGTTATAATTAAATTAAACTTGCATCTAATTAGCTAAATAATCCTCTCTCCTCAGACGCCGTTCGTCGTTCTTGCCGACCACGACTCGCACTCGATCGTGATCGCCATCCGAGGGTCGTGCTCGTTGATCGACCTGGTGACGGACCTCACCATGGGTGGGTAGGGCGACGATTACTAATTTGGAGAAAATGGGACATTTTTGCATTGCGTGTACGAGTGCGACGAATGTGTGTGCATGAAAACGACGTTTCCCACTTGCAGACGACGAGGTCTTCTCGGTGGACGTGGACACGGACCCGGTGCTCGCAGGCGACCACACGCTCGACTCGGCCGACGGATCCGAGGTACGGTAGCTTAATGACAGTGGATCGATAAATGATTAGTTGTTGGATTAACACGCATGTCACCTAAGGATCAAATTAACTTTGGCACATTGAAATTGTCGAAAGTGTGCAGAAGTCATTTTTCGATAGTCCATAGGGTCCCTCACAAGATAGCGTCGAGCTTTGTTCCAAATTTTCGATTTCGACGATGAGAGAGGTCGTCAAAATTTTCAGGCGCTGAAATCCGATAACTTTGAAGAGCCATAGCTTCTTCCAAGTTTACTGTGGTGTTTGGTTGTCAAGACATGAGATGTTCCAAATTTGACGGAGATCACGCCTGATTCATTGGATTGTCGATATTATTATTACTAATTCTTTTAATTAATTAAATTAATTAACTCGAACTACAATTGAGTACCCAGGATAATTAATTGCTAGAAAGATCGAGCACGACAAGACGAATCAAATGGTATGCTG
>LS581579.1:111329-134754 GCA_900490775.1 Pristionchus maxplancki | reverse complement strand
TGGGGCATCACTGTAAAAAAATCTCCAGCATACCATTTGATTCGTCTTGTCGTGCTCGATCTTTCTAGCAATTAATTATCCTGGGTACTCAATTGTAGTTCGAGTTAATTAATTTAATTAATTAAAAGAATTAGTAATAATAATATCGACAATCCAATGAATCAGGCGTGATCTCCGTCAAATTTGGAACATATCATGTCTTGACAACCAAACACCACAGTAAAGTTGGAAGAAGCTATGGCTCTTCAAAGTTGGCGGATTTCAGCGCCTGAAAATTTTGACGACCTCTCTCATCGTCTAAATCGAAAATTTGGAACAAAGCTCGACGCTATCTTGTGAGGGACCCTATGGACTATCGAAAACTGCACAGAAATATATAGGTCATATAATGTGCCAACCAACCCCTGATTTTACTCGATTCTTAGGTGACATGCGTGTTAAGGTATATTTAAAAATATATATATATATATATATATATATATATATATATATATATATATATATATATATATATATTAGGTGCGAGTGCATCGCGGCATGCTGCGGTCCGCCCGCTACATCTTCGATACGATACGGTGAGTGAGAAATGAACCCTGGTGTTTTGAGTTTCATTAGTTCATGATGAATCTCATTGCGCGCACACTAGAGTTATTTCGTTTCACCTAGGTAAAAAAGTAATTTACTAGTTGTTCTCGTGTTTTCACCATGGTTCAGTTGAGTTTCAAAACTATGCCATATTTTAGCAGGGGATTTAGCGATAATGTGCAACATCGTCCATGTTTTTATTAAACAAATTATTATAAAAGTCTGTCTTTAAAAGAACTTCCACTTTCTTGTTGCACAGGTTCATTATAGTTCCTCACTGTATTTTGCGATAATGGTCTTGATGCTGTTAGGTTAAATTATTATAAATCCTCAAATCGCAGGAAGAAGTCGGTGCTAGAAGACCTGTACGTGCTCAACCCCGGCTACCAACTGGTCGTGTGCGGTCACTCGCTGGGTGCCGGAGTCGCCAGTCTGCTCACGCTGTTGCTCAAGTGAGTACGGTGGGGTTACGGTAGCTTTTTATGGAATTAAGGGTCGGCATAATCGAAAAAGTTCCGGAATCTTTAGTTAAGTTTCGGCAGAATTGAGGATGCATGGGATGTAGGTTAGTACGCAGATGCAGGAATCACTGTTTTCTGAAGAGTTGTTGATGGAAAGATAATTATTTAAAATTGATTGGTTCATTATTCGTGTTCCTGTCCTCGTTCAACGTCAGAATGCATCCAGGTTGTTTCGGGGTTCAGCAATTGTTCTAGTATACGGCTGGTTTATGGAACTGATAACTTGATCAGTCGTATTATTCTAAACTTTTACCGACTCTAATGATCACACTCGCAATACCTCTCAATACCCAACAATAATAACGACTTCCCGATACCGTAATACTAGAGTGTCCCTACAGTATTTTTCCCTTTCCAGACAGCAGTACCCCTCGGTTCGCTGCTACTCGTACGCCCCTCCCGGCTGCGTCATCTCGGAGAACGGGCAGGTGGGTGATTTAATAATTTTATCAATTTTATTTATGTATTTAAATAAAACATTAAGCACTACTTTTAATGTGCGTAGCAATCCTACTAGGTGGCTTGTTGTGGAGCAAGGAACGTTGGTGATGCATGTCTGGGTTGTATTGGGCGATGACAATTGTCGCAAGTATTGAGAGGGTTAACAGGTGGAAAAAAATTAATATAGGTCCGACAGTGTGATCTGTTGTAATAACGTTAGTCGATATAATTTTTATCCTTTTTCGAATGGTATATCGCTCAAATTAGTATTTCATGGAAAGATTGGGGTTTTCTCGGACAAGCAACTTTTGGAACCTGGCACTTTGGTGATGCATGTCTGGATTGTAAGCGGCGATGATAGTTGTCGCAAGTAACTCGAGTATGAACGGTCTAAACATAATTGAAAGTGAGCCGATAGTGCTAATCTGTTGTGATAACGTTGGTCGAATTTATTTTGGATGCTTTTCGAATGGCATGGCGTGCAAATCTGTATTTCATGGATGGGAATTTTATATCTGACTAGACAGAACCAAGGGGTATTGTCGAATATGAGGGGAATCGGATCATTCTTCGTCGTAGTTCTTGTGGCGCAGTGGCTAAAGCGATTGCGTTCCCTTTTGCTGTTCGCTGGTTCGAATCCTCTTTTTTTTTTGTCAAGCACATGGCACTTCGGTGCTACATGTGTGGGTTGTAAACGGCAATGATTGTGGCGAGTGGTTGAAAGATGATTTGTTCTACACAAATATTAATAGGGAACCTCACTAGTCAGACATTGCGAGGGAGCACGTGAAACGAAGAGAGTATACCGTCCTTCCTTTTCAGGCGGAGATGGAGACGCACGTGATGAGCGTGATCTCGGGCGACGACGTCGTGCCGCGGATGAGCTATCAGGTGCGTGACCCGGCGGACTGGAGGGATCTGACCCGATGAACTAGGAGGATTACGGTAGTCGAGTGGATTGTGGTAGTGACAGAGTTTGAAAAGCAAGTGGTTTTTAGGTGCAGCAGGTTTTGATAGTCTGGATAATTACTAGAGAAAGTTAATAGTTGTCTCAATTTTGAAACACTGGAAGTTGTTGAATTACCAGCGAGGTTCGGGGCTGCAGAGATAGTAGGCGGGTTCGTGTTTTCACCGGGTGGTATATGTACGAATTTGGGGTGACAAATCGGCACTCGTATCTCCTCATTTTGCGTACTCTCTCGTCTCTCTGACCGACGCGAGATCATTCTAAACGAGAGAGGCGGATGCCGAATTGTCATCACTAGTACGAATTATGGGCGGGTTGTGATTCTCATGGGCATTTCTTTTTATAGAGCTTTCTTTATGCAGAGGTCGTGTCGAACTTTGGTCTGACCTACTTAAAACGATACTGACCCACTGAACTGGATTACTGTAGCCGTATGCTTGCAGTCAATGCACAAGCTGCGCGAGAACGTGGAGATGGAGCTGCGGCAGACGACGCGCGCCAAGTACGAGATCCTCATCAAGGTACGGTGTGAGAAGGGGGTTACTGTAGCCTGAGTACGGTAGCGGTGTCATTGCACTTTTAAAAAAAGTAGCCAGTAGCTCAGTACCCCAGAAATTCTATATTCTCTAGAGTACCAGATGTATCAGTTCAAAATTATTCTCTAATTGTAAATTTAATCCTGTCTAGTTCGCGGTTTCTCTAAAATTACAGAATGGGGCGAAGACGGAACGGGGTGATAGGAGGTGCGGGTAAAGTCCGAAAATAAAATAAATTAATCATCTGCTCAGGGTTTCTTCCGTCTGTTCTTCCACGCGCCGTGGGAGCTGTCCTCGCCGCCGCTGCTGGCGGAGGGAGTGGACACGTTGAATCTGATTGGGTGAGAGTTAGTTAGTTAATTTTATATATAATTAAGTTTAATTAAATCAACTTACAAGGATATAAATTGTTAATTAGGATATAGATTATTTTCCAGACTTGGATGTCAGTGGGTAGTGCTGGTTTGGTTTTCGGTTATGCTATGAAAAGGAGTGAGCGCGAGGGTAGGTGTTTGTAAAAACAAACAGACTAATTTCCCTACTAGTACTTACTCGTTTCGTAGAAAGTTTTAGCTTTGTTGAAATGCCCTTGATTTTGATTTTATCGCTGTCCGCTCTGCAATAGAACAATTGCAACAGTCCATAAAATAGCGGGATCTCAGCCCCATATTTATGGTTTCTCGGACATTAGTTAATGATGCTTTTAAAAAAAATTGACGTTGCTGCTTTCGTTGACTAGAATAAATCATAGTAATGTCGGGCAATGCACGTGAAAGTTGATTAGCGGCAAGTTATGGGATTTTTTTAAAAAATCAAGAATGAGAAATAGAATGCGGCTATCCGGTTTCGCTTGCTACGTGTGAGATCGGTGGAGCGGAGTTTGGCAATATTTCGGGATTCAGTTAGGAAACATCACGGTGCACCTTTGCTTCGCAGGGCTCGTTTCTTCGCCGCCTACCATTGAGAATTGGTCAAACGGGAAGTCTTTGTTCAAAATAAATATAATCAGTTCTCGCTTCTTCGCAGGGAGCGCACGGCGAGCGTCGGGTACGGTACGCAGACGCCGATCGCCCTCCAGATGCCTGAGGAGCGGATACAGGTACGGTAGCCGGTGATTATCGATCGATCGAGTACGGTAGATCTCTTTTTTGCCTGGTTATGTACGGTTGCGGAATGCAGTAGATAGAAATCTAGGAACGAGCAATCGCCGATGTTCAGTGGATGTTGTGTGACCTATTCGTAACTAACAGTGGTAGATGTCGTACTGTCGATTATCGATTGATACAGTAGCCACAAAATGTCAATAACATTGTCCCTGAGGTTACTGTAGTATTGGTGTTCATTCCGCAGCAGAGCCTGGGCGCCGACGCGGTCGGTGGTGCGAGTACCGTAATGATCGAGATGTCGGAGAGGGCGTCCGCCTTCGCCACACCGCCCGCCTCACCACGCGCCCTGCTGCCGCCCACGCCCCTCTCCACCACCTCGACCATTTTCACCATCACGAAAGCGCCAGAGCGCACCGTGGTGAGTAGTGTAGTCTAGTCGGAATCGTCGTCCGCACCCGCCACACCACCGAACACACCCCACACCACAGTACTGTCCCTTGTGAATGTCTGCTTTGTGGCATGTGGGCTTTGGAATGGGAAGCTTCTCGTGAACCCCTCTGGTTACTGTGGCTTAAGATTACGGTAGTCTAGTCGTAATCAATCGATAACTGACTTTCAGATGCACCCGCCCGGCCGCTGCCTGTACGTGAGTCTCGACGCGATCGAGGGCAGCAAGGATACGGTAGCGAAGAGCGAGTGGATCGATTACAGGTACGGTAGCTTATTCTGCGTCTGTTCAGGGATAAGATCTTACGAAAATGAGCATAATACTTTGACATTTCGTCGTTGAATTTAGTCTTCAGACTGTGGTATCGAACGGTTGGGCGAGGTTAGGGCAATTCGGATCAGTGCTTCACAGGTGCATGATAACTGTGTTCTTTGTTTGAGAAATTAATTCGACGTAGGTCTATACACCTAAAAATTTCAAATTTAAATTAGACATTGAGGTCACATTTTGATTAAAGTCGCGTTTGGCTTTTGACCAGTGAATTGCCGCTTCCAATTTGCTTGATTAGTTGATTGAATGATTTTTTTCACATTGTATGCGATCCTTGCGGTTCCCAAATGAATTTAAGCGTGCTGGTTAACCTCCTAGCTCATGATGTTGCATCAATCGTGACTTGGGTTCCGTTTGAAAAATGTATTGCTGTCATCTTTCTTTTGATACAGGGTCACATTATCACGACCGATTTGTGGTTCGCTGGGTCACACTTATTGTTAATACTTGCAGATGTCTCTCGGAAGTGAAGCTGTCGGCTTCTGCAATGACTGACCACTTACCGAAGGCCGTGGCTAACACTCTCGAGAAGCTAGTGGAATCGCAGGCCGCCCTCCCACCTACCGTACCCCCATCTACCGTACCTACCGCAGTCGTAGTCGACCAGCAGCCCCTGCCGACCTGATACGGTAGGCACCGTACCCTGATACTGATTGATTGACTATCTTAGCCCCCATCGTTAGCATGCACTGTACATATAAGTATAGCGAGAGACACGGAGTAGAGAATAATATATACTTTGGTGCGAATTTATATGGTGCATTTATGAGAAGAGCTTTGTATTGTTGTTTTGACATATGCAGTAGATATGTTTGTACTGATTTTCTCCTAACTGTAACCCCACTACTACTCGCTTAGTGTATTTTAAAGTTTATTATAAGTATATTATCGTATGTAACCCTGGTCGTAGTTACTGTGAATGCGTTTTACCCCACCTGTCCCGGTTTTATGTTTCTGAGCTTGCTACCGTAGGCACCAGATTATTGATTGATTGCCTACCGTACCCCCAATGCCCGTGAATCCCCCTCTAATGCTATCCTATGCCTCTCTCAATGCAAATCGGGTCGCATTTTTTTCACTTCGCACATTTCACAATTAGTGAACGAAGATAACTATCCCGTTTTAGATTCTAGCCTCACTTACATCAGAGCGAAACATATTGTATCAGACTAATTATGCGACGGTTGTAATAATAAAGATGATGTTGACTTGAAATGTGTGCGAGTTGCTTGGTTCATGGCCAAAGACTTACTGTGTGAGATGCGAGAGATGCGAGAGAGATGAGCGAAGAAAGGAGCGATTTGGCTCACGCGCGTTTGCTTGTTTTGCTATATATCGATTGCTGATTGGTTTCTCGGGTTACTGTAATCGTATTTCCGTTGCAGGCGCCTCGTCGGTCGTTTCGCAGCAAGGCCAGCGTCCTTTGGTAAGTATATTTCATTTTTATGAGGGGTGAAAAAAGTCAGTTCTCGATCGGAGGGGCCCAGGGAGCAAGGATAGATCACTGATCGCTGCCATGCGTTATCTAGAGGCTAGGGCTCCCTCGTCAGTCAGAGGTGACGAGGGAGTGTGCGAAAAGTGGAGAGTAAAATAAGGGGTCAGCGAGTGCATTGCGCCATGGAGAAATGAGCAGAGAACGCTCAGTGGTCTCTCGTTTTCCCGTGCTCTCTCGTATTTCCTCTGCGTGTCTGGAGAGTCAGCGGACATTCGGGGATGGGTTCTTTACGAGGGGAGAAAATCCTTCTCCAAGCGTTTTCCGGCAAATTTCTATTTGAAGTGGTTTTCAGGCAAATTTGGTCGTTTTATCTCGTCCTTTTCATCTTGTTTTCGACCGAGTAGTCGTTATTTGTGTCTTAGTTCCTCATTTTGACGAATGCATGAGAATAGGGTGGCGGCCAGGAATTAGTGTTCATTTCATACTCTTTGATCGTGATATAATCATTGAGATCCATTGAATTGATGTCACCAACCTTTGCCCTAGTTCTTATCACTGTTACACTTTCGTCGTCGTTTTATCAGGAGAAGGTTTCAAGACTTTCAGTCGTTTCATCCTTTAAATTCGTATCGATTTCCTCCTTTTCCCTTTTCCTTGGTAAATTTTCATCTTCTGCCACCATTCAAATTCGCGTTCCTGTGTTTCCTCAAATTCGACAGTGTTATCGTTCGCTAATGTCTGTGGGATACGTCATTGAACCATTTATACCTCGCAGACCCGGGTATGTCCGCCGACGAGGTTCCCGGCGCCTCTAACGCGTCAGCATCCGCGCCAGATGCGCGCCAATGGCTGCTCGGCACCGCCACCGAGGGTGACCTGCTCTTCTTCGGCCGCCTTCCGGAGAGGTAGATCATCAGCCTGACCTACCGAACCTCTACCGTATCTCAGCACCACGGGCGACTTCGAGGGCGCCGTGCTGAGCGTGGGCGCCAAGCACGCGCGCGGCCGCGGTCTGTTCCACGTGGGTGTGGTGGCGCGCAGCGCGGGCGCCACGTCGGAAGATGGCGCGCCAGATGAGGAAAATGGCGTCCTATGTGTGGTACACGCGGCGCAGAAAGGCGTTCTGGCGCAGAGCCTCCAAGAGACTCTGGCCGAGATCGAGCCGGACGAGATACAGGTGTGGTGGTGTGGTGCAGGGTGCAGTTCGGTAGCCGACGTATTCGAGGTGTACACCGTGGACGTGGATGACGACAAGAAGACGGCGGCCGCGCAATTCGCGCTGTCCAAAGTCGGCTGCGTGTACAATGACATCTTCTCGAAGGCGTGCCGGGACTCGGCAGTACGGTGGATCAGCAGGGTTACGGTAGCTGATTACGGTATCAGGGCGCGGAGGCGTACTACTGCTCGCAGCTGGTGACCGAGGCGTATAAAGGAGCGGAAGTGGGCTTCCCGCCGCACAAGATGTCCTTCGGAGGCAAGGACGGGGAGGTCGACGAGTATTGGAAGGAGTACTATAGGTGAGGGGGGATCGAGAACTGACTGGGTACGGTAGTATGCTGATCGAGAACTGACTGGGTACGGTAGTATGCTGATCGAGAACTGACTGGGTTACGGTAGCAATTGGATACGGTAGTCGATCGTAAACTGATTTGTATTTCCAGACAGCGAAAGTGCGCGGTGCCAGTCGGCGAGGAGGGATCGCATCCGGGCAAGCTAGTGGAGGCGGAGAGGCTGAGGTTGACCATGAGGTATTGATTTATAAAAGTACGGTAGATTATTGATTGAATGGTTGCTAATTTGAGTGGTGTATTGATTTTATACGACTAGTGGGGGCAGAGCGATTGTGGTTGACCATGAGGTATACGGTAGGGTATTGATTGGTGAGGTCGGCGCAAGCAGGCAAAATTAGTTTTGGTACGTGCTCCTCGCTTTAGAATAGTCGATGAAACTTCGATGTGTTTTTTTTTGAAACGATTACCTATGTCGCCGCAAATTCACCGAGGGTTGAACATTCGGCGTCACAGGTAGAATTTTTTCTGAGATGGGGATACTACGTTTGCTTTTAATTGATTGACTTGTCATAGCCATACCCCGATTATTTCGGTGTTTCTCCAACCCTTACACCTATTTGGCGAAACACAAAGACCTCGGATTGACCGTTGATGAAAATGCGGTGGAAATATTTGAGGTTGCGGTACAATATCGATCGATTACAGTGCGCGCGTGACGTCAAAGCTGGCGGCGTCGCTGGCGAATCGTGCGGCCGTCCTGCAGCGACCTCACTGGATCGGAGGTAGGTCAAGAGGGGATACGGTAGCCAGGAGATTACGATGGCTGATAAATCGATAATGTATATTCGCAAACGAGTACTTTTTTACATCCGTAATGGACCCGCCCCTCGACTCCTCCCTTTGAATAGGGGCGGAGTGAGACGCCAAGACTAAGCAACCTAAGCCGTTAGTTTCTAGGAATTGTTTAATGTTTCCAGAACGGAAATTCCATTTGTTTTTTTAGTAGTTGGTTTGGGTTTCGCGGGGTGTAGTAAGAAATGGTTGGTGTTGTCTATGCAATCATCTATGCAATCTGGCTTCAGTGACAAAAAATTCTTAACGGGTAATATTGGCCTGAAGATTAACGACTGATTTATTGGCCCCCGAAAGTTAATGTATTCGCGCAGCTGCTTTGCGTTTCACAGATCCAGAAAGAGTATAGCTAGCGCTATCTTCGTAATGCGCCTTCGTTGTCGAAATGTTACAAAAACGATTAATTCGAGTATGCGTAAATACGAGCTAATTTCGTTTTGTTCGCTCGCCGAAATAAGTGAGTGTTCGAGATGGAGGGGGAAGAAGCGTATGGAAAATTTACGCGGCCAGGTAGTTGGATGACCAGTTGTTCGGAGCATCTTGAGGCACGGCAGTGTATTCGCGCCGTTGGTTGAGGTTTCAGAGATGTGTTAAGGTGTTAGCAAGTCGTGCTTCTGCGATCCCGCTAGCGTTGATGCATATAGGTTTGATGAGTGCAATAAGATACGAGCGTAGTTTTTGCAATGAAGCATGAAGCGTAGTTGAAGCAGTCTGGAAAAAATGTATGTATTTCCCATTTTAGGCTCGGCAGTGGAGCTGCAGGGCGGCGCCGAGTTCGACGTGGTCCAGCCACGGTCCGGTGAGTGTACTGTAGGTATCGATTTATAGATACGGTAGCTTCCATCGATTAGCAACCATAAGCTATACTATGATAATCAGGAAGAGTCTGAAAGTTCAGTAGGCCGTTCTATCATATGAATGTGAAGGGATCCGGAAACTAGCATCCACCTGGTGTTTCATTTAAATGATTCTTCTAAGCGATGACTTGTTGATTCCTAGGTGCGCATTTCCCGTTGCCCACTGGGCAGGTTGGTTTAGGTTTCTGCCACATTTTAAGAGGTTGGCAACAGCTATCTATTCAATCTTTCTAGTGCTTCCAACTCTATACATTAAAATTCATCAGCGTGCGCCTCTCGGACGTAGCATAACTATTAATCGTCATCCTCTTGCAGGCGCGGTGGTGGCGCGTTGTGCGGGCGCGACTCGCGCGCAGACGGAGGCCGCGATCGGCGCGGCTCGAGCCGCCCAGCCGGATTGGGCCGCGCGCCCCTGGCTGGCGCGCGGAGAAGTGCTGCGCAAGACCGCACAGGTTGGTGGATCGGCATTATTTTGTGAATTGAACAATGGTTACAACAATTGCTGTGGACATAGAGTTGCGTAGTTGAACGAATCCTGAAACACGGATGAATCGGATTTCCTTGTGACTACTTTTCAATTTTTTCATGGTTTGGTTTATTTCTATGCAATCGATAGGCTGTAACTGCAATCAGAGTGAGTATGCAGATGGGAGACAATCGGAGCATCGCTCACAGAGAAAAGCGGGAACTTGAGAGATTATTTTGTGGGACGCCGGCGCAGAAACCATTCTAGTGGATGGTGCGTTGCGTGGGTCAGCAAATCGTGAAGCTCAAATGAACCTGATTATGTTTTCGGGAAGAGTGTTCTCCAATGAATTTGAAGCAACAGGGTGATTTGCCACCATCTTGAAGGTTCAGATCACAGAATAATTGATGCAATTGCAGTTGATCCGTGAGCATCTCGAGCCGCTCGCGCTGGCCGAGTGCGAGGACAACGGCAAGCCCATCTACGAGGTATATTTGTTTGTTATTTTGAAAAATACTATTGTTTTGTTTTATTTTTGTTGTTTGAGTCAACAGGAATACTGTACGAAACACAAGTACGAGGGAAGCGGAAATTAGGATTACGGTAGACTGGATTACTGTAACATCGATTGGCATTAGTGTAACATCGATTGGCAGGCGAGGGCGGACGTGGCGAGCTGCGCGGAGACGTTCGACTTCTACGCGGGCGTTGGTGAGTACTGTTGAAGGGGGTTACGGTAGTATGGGATATGTCAGAAGGAGTGCGGTAATCGTATAATGTCGGAGCATAAATGCGAAAACATGGTTTGGTAGTTGTAAATGTGCTCGTGAAAGGTATTGGGAAGGTGATTTTAGCTTGCTTGTGGTTTCGGTAACCAAGGGAGAAGGTCTTACTCGCTAGGCATCTCATTCGTAGTTCAAGAATAAAGAAAAGTCTGACGGCAGTGTGTGCTGTTGGATGGGCTGGCGACTGGTGCACAAGGAGGGAAGGTGGTGTCGTGTTCATTGTTCTATTTATAAGATAACGAGAAAGAACTGCTACGGTAGTCCCAAATTTCCGTTCCGTAAACAAAATCAACATCTGAGCTTTTCAAAAAATGTGTCTACGCTAAATGGGTGTTGATTAAGGTAGTTCGGTTAATGATATCTGTTGACCATGTTAATGATATTTCTTGCAATGCAGGTTCCTCGCTTGCCGGCTCTCACTTCCCGCTCGACTCGTCCCGCTTCGCGTACACCACAAGGGAGCCCGTCGGCGTCGTCGGATGCGTCGGTCCGTCCATTATTCGTTCCGCGAGTATCCCCACTCCCGCCCGCCCCGCTAATCACAGTAGTACCCCTCGACCTGCTAATAGGCCAGTAGGCAGAGCGATTGATTGGAATAAGCCCAAGAACGCGCAGAAATTGTTAACGGCGATGACGCTAGGCACCAGGCAGTACAGCACGCTGGCGAGGGCGGTAGTGAGGTTGTGAGAGAGGAGGAGAGGTTGGGTTTGAGAAGCTATTTTTTGTATGAATCGAT
Organism: Pristionchus maxplancki; assembly: GCA_900490775.1. Classification (NCBI taxonomy): domain Eukaryota; kingdom Metazoa; phylum Nematoda; class Chromadorea; order Rhabditida; family Neodiplogasteridae; genus Pristionchus; species Pristionchus maxplancki. The sequence continues at coordinate 123,178 of LS581579.1, read as the reverse complement.
TGAGTAAACTTGTTTTAAAAATTGTTCGGTTTATGTTTCAAGATTATGTCAAGAGATGTTGGAAGCGTGGAGTACAATTCTACCATGATAGTCTCTGAAGCAAAAAATCAATATTAGTATTGCTTGCATGAATCGATTTTATTCACATTTAGCTACGATTTGAGTTTCCCGAATAGTTCAAGACTTATGAGTAGCGCAGATACTGATATGTCCTGTTTGGCTTTTCTAGAAACCCTTATGAACTAATATTTTTTGCATGAACCGATTCCATGATGTACCTATTTTGCAATACAAATTTATGTGCCGATTGCCGATAAAGACCTTGACCCGCCCCTTCGTAGTTCCATTCTGTGAGCAGTAAGTTGATCTTTGATCTCTGCAGGTGCGTGGAATTACCCGCTGCAGACGTGCTCGTGGAAGACCGCGCCCGCCCTGGCTGCAGGTACGGTAGAATTACGGTAGGTCACTCGGTATATCATCATGTACGGTAGAGAGACGGTAGGTAAGTCGCAATCTGATAGGTTTAGCGACATAGTTAGTGTTCGATGAAATGCTACTGTTGTGACATTTGAGAATTCAATGCAGGAGCGAGAAGTCGCTGACCAAAAATGGTGGCATCAGAGTTAAAAAGCTCATTTTCCTCACACGATTGGTTCGAGGGAAAAGGGTTGGCTCATCACACGCACTATCGCCTCCTCACCCCTCCCTCACCTAGAGAGCGCGCGCTCTAGTTACGCCGGGTTAGAAACAGCCGCCTCTCCCCGCGCTCTCTCCCTCCGAGGCGCCGCCCCCTCGCGTGTCTCTCTTTCCGCTCTGATTAGCTTCGCGCTAGCTTGCCAGTGGAAGATTCTGAGATGACTATGATTACGGTAGCCTACAGTACCCAATCAATTAATATCAGGCAACTCGGTGGTCTACAAGCCGTCCCCTCTGTCGCCCCTCACTGCTCGTCTACTCGGCGAGCTGCTGCAAGAGGCCGGTCTGCCCGATGGCGTGTACAATGTGGTGCAGGTACGGTAGGAGTGCGGGGTGTAGGTCACGAATTGAGTCATCTGTCTGGAAGATACCTACAGTGCCGTCGCTTACTGATTGCTAGTGCAACGTGAACATTCATAATTGTCTCAGGGCTGGTGCAGGGTGAACAATCCAATTTGGCTGGTGCAGAGTGAATATTACATGGAGGATTCGTGGCTAATGGTGAAGAGTGAACATTCCAAATTGCCCGATTCAGGGCGAAGGCGAGACGGGCGCGGCACTCGTGGAGAGCCCGCAGGTCAACAAGGTCTCCTTCACGGGCAGCATCCCGACAGGGAAGAGAATCATGCAGGTGAGTAGTGCATTTTATAAATTGGGCTGACTGGTGCGTGATTCATATTCCGAATTCCCAAGTGATTATAATGGTGATGTGTGGACATTGCCCTTTGCGTTGCAATATTGGTGCAGAGTGCACATTTCAAATTGCCTAATCGATAATGTTAAGGCGTGCGCGGCTCGCTCGATCAAGCCACTCACGCTGGAGCTGGGAGGAAAGTCGTCGCTGATCATTCTGGAAGGTTCGGTATTTGAAATACTTTTAGTATTGTGTGGTTTCGGTTTTGTGACTCGAACGATTTGCGCTTCGTCCTTGCTAATTATCGTAAAAAATCGCAGGTGTGCAATAAGTTGAAGATTTGTGGCGGAAACTAATTTGAACCACCATGAACATCTACGAGGTAGTGAAATTAGGAATGTTGCCACGTTTCGTTACTAGTTTGGTTCGTGCTTCGACGTTCCGAGGTAACTAGGAAATCATATCGAAAACAATGTCAGATCAATCGACGACAAAAAGTTGAATTTAAGAAAAAGATGCAAACCACGCTGATATTCTATGTTTCTCAACAAGGGTGGTTTATGCTTCGTTTATGCGTTTATAACGTTTATGCTTCGACGTTCCGAGATAACGAGAGAGTTGTAGTAGTGAATGATAGAATGAGCGAATGAGCGTAGGTGAACACATTATCCTAGAGCATAAAAAAATGTTGGTGGTTTGATTCCGATGTTTCTTGTTTCACCTTTGCTTGAAATCCTGCGAGTCGTGCAGCGGATGTTAACAGGGTTACTGATATAAAAACAATTTGAGCATTTACCGTAATCCAAATACTATCGATCGATCCTTATTTTTCTCCAGACGCCGACGTCGACTCGGCCGTGGCGGGTGCGATGATGGCCAACTTCTTCTCGCAGGGACAAGTGTGCTCCAATGCGAGCAAGGTACGGTAGATATCGATTGATTGAGGGATTCCGGGGGTACGGTAGGGATAGGCAGTTTTCGATTGAAGAGTACGGTTGAATACGGTAACTATGCAGGTGCTCGTGCATCGATCGATCGTCGGCGCCTTCACCGAGCGTCTCGTCGAGACGACGAGCAGGATGAAGGTAGTAGGGATTTATCGATTAATATAACTTTGAAATTTTTGAGTACGGCTGAATTGTCCCGGTAGAATCAATCGTGGATTGAATTCACCGAGAAACACGAATGAGTATATCAATAGCCACCCTTTACACTGAACCAGTTTGCTGCAATCAATCGATATTCCAAGTAAACAATCAATAATCCTGGTAGGTCGGCGATCCTCTGGACGAGTCGACGCGCGTGGGCGCAGCCATCTCGGCCGACCACATGCACAAAGTCAAGGCGTATATTGATGGTGGGTGGTCTTAGTCTCTCCATTTGCCATGCTATCTCGCTTGCACCGAGAATCTCACTCCACCTACGCTTAAAATTTTATTTATTGTTTTTTTGGAATAGCAGGTCTCACAAACACTGAAATTATGTGATTTCCTAGCCTTTCGTGGTCCCATCGAAACTAGAATCCCCCAGCAAGTGCGCACACCAATTACGTTAGTTTCCCTGATTCAGGCGCGGTCGCTGCGGGAGCCCAGTTGCTGTACGGTGGCAAGCGGGTTACGGTACCCGGTCTGGAGGGAGGATTCTACCTCGAGCCGGCCATTCTCAGTGGAATCAACGAGAAGATGGCAGTGTACAAGGTACGGTGACATTGGTTAAGCCTTAACCGTTAAGGTAGTGTTCTCGTTGTCTACGGTAGCTTACAGTCCGTTTAGATGATTTATATTATTTTCTACCAACCAGACACAGCCCAATGATCGGCAAACGTATTACTGGATTTCACAATCATTTGAAATCTGAAATTGGAAAGATTTTTCGGCAAAACTATAACGGCAATGTTGATTGTTCGTGTTATTTAGCAAGATTATTTAGTTTCTAATAACAATCCAACCAGGGCACAATTGTTCGTCTGTCATTCACCTAATTGTAAATATAACAATTTAATGAAACACAAAATTGGTGTCGTTAGAAAATGAAAACAATTGTATTATACAGGAGGAGATCTTCGGCTCGGTGCTGCTGGTGATCCCGTTCGACGACGAATCAGAGGCACTGAGGTAGGTCAAGAATGGGGCATTTATTGATTTTCATACGCTATATTTTGTAAGAGAATGCATCAAAATGGTTGGAAAATTATCCAATCGTACCCTATTACAGAATGTCCAACGACACGGACATGGGCCTGGCGGCGGGCGTGTTCACCAAGTGAGTGCGGTGTGGGTGAGGATTAGGAAACGTCGCCTTCGAAGGCACACCATGCTTTACTTTCTATTAGAATGTTCTAAAATTCTGATAATTGGGAAACGTCGCCCTCTAATTGTAAGGCACACCACGCTTCGATTTTGATTGGAAACCTATACTATTCTGATGATTGGGAAACGTCGCCCTGCAATCACACCATGTGATTTGCAGGAATCTGAGCAAGGCGCACAAGCTGGCCGCGCAGTTGCACGCCGGCAACGTCTACGTGAACACGTACAACGACGTCTGTGAGTGATTCGAGATTAAAATGATCAGTTCGCGATTGAGCTATTGAAACTCCTGAGATACTGTACGATAAAAAATCAGTTCTGGACTATTCAATCAGACAAAATCCATGTGAGCTGTTCCTTGAAGCTATGAATAGTTTGTGAAACAGCATTCCGCATGCTACGCCATTCGTTCTCAGTTTTCGATGCACGGCAGTATCTCTTGTGCAACCTCATAGGCTACAGTATGATTTAACGTGCAGCCCCATTCGTCCCTTTCTTTAGGCCATGCTCATCCAGTTCTCGATAGGCTTCAGTGACTTACAGTACTCCTCTTGCAGCCCCATTCGTGCCATTCGGCGGCTTCGGTCAGTCCGGATTCGGCAGGGAGAACGGAGTCGCGGCCCTCGAGCACTACACTCAGACGAAGAGCGTATTCGTGAATACGGACGAGAGGCTGGCGAATCCGTTCGAGTAGGGTACGGTAGCTACAGTACTCTAGGGAGGGTTACGGTACCCCTACAGTATTATGTTGAATGAGAGTGTTGAATGTAGTAGTTCAGTAATTATTGTACAATGTTTGAGCCTAGCTAAGCCATGAGTAACGAGTATCGATTGTAGTAGAAACATTCCGAATGTGCGTTTGAGCAGTTGTGATTGTAAATTAAGTAAAGTAGAGTGAATAAAGGCGTGCTATTGAGTATCTTAGTTGTCTAGAGCTTGTACTGGGAGAGTCGGCAAGAATGACATAAAGTGAATAACTCGTAGGCAATAGCAGTAGGTCAGTTTATCATGGCAATAAAGAAGGAGGGGGGTCCTCGACTGAGGAGTAGCGGGGGTTGCGCGCCTGATCACTTTTGAAGAAACATTATTAGTTTTTCTTGATTTCACTGACCACTCACTGCCTCCGTGTATTGACCGCCTTTGATATACTTCCTGCTACGATTTTCGAAATAAACATTAAATTAAATAGAGCGACGGAAGTGATGAGAGGAGACATGCACATCCCTCTGACAGCTTCAACTGCACCCCAAACGAACACAATGGCCGCCTGCTGAAAAGGGCAAAGGTCGGATGGTTAGCCATAGAAAGGGGATGGGTTCAGAGTGAGAAAGTGGGTGAAGGAAAGGAGAAGTTAATAAAAGTAGAGATATATTGAATTGTACCTGCCTCAAATTACTTTTGTAGTCAATCGATTTTTTCAGTCTTGAAAAGAAGTCCTCGCAATGAAGAAATTAATAAGAAACTTGGTATAAGATTTAAAGAGATTTGTGAAACTGCTTGAAAGGGAAATAAGTGAATACTTCCTAAATAAGGGGGGCATCCGAGTGTAGATCGGATACTGAAAACGGATCATGAATCGAAATATTCTGAGAAGCAATATCACAGAGATATGAGAGACAGAGACAGAACATGTCTCAATCAGAACGGTAAATGGTATGCTAGGCAAATGAGGCGCAAGAGTGGCCTCTCTCCGTGTTCTCACCACTGACGGCCATACCGGGCCGCCGGTCCGGTCAGTGCGTGCATGGAAAAGTGTAAGATGAGTACTCCCTTCCTTCCTCGCAAAGCCGCGATCGAGTCACGCAATACGAAATCAATCGAGAAGTACACGAGAAATCGAAGAGTAAAGAAGAGAATAATCAAGGAAGGTGATCTAGTACTAGTGAATCGAGCATCACCAGCCCACAAACCACAACGCGATGGTCCATTCCTAGTCACTTCTAGAAACAATCAAATCGTCACAGTTGCAACCCCTCCTGGGGATAGAAATTATCTTACAATATTCGCAAGATTTGAGCAGGATCAGGTACGCCTCTGGTCAGGATAACCTAGTTGTAATAGTAACTGCCTTCCCCAGAGTGAGAGGAGTGATTAGAGATAGGAAGTGTAATAGATCAGCAGATCACTGTCAATACTATTTCCCCAGCAATATTTGTCACTCTGTCAATACTCTATCTCCATCAATGTTTGTGAAAACTAAAAAGAAGTTTTTTTTAAAAAAAACATTTGATAAGTCGAGAAGCGATCTCATGCGGGATGCGCGTACTGAGGGACGAGAACGATAAAGTGCGTTGAGCAACAATCCGAGAAGTATGGGTACATGAGCCAGTTAAGGCAAGGAACAGAACACATGGGAAAGGAAAGGATTGGTTTGAGATAACATAGGGAAAGCATGAATCAATTGTGGAAAGAGCCTGATGAGGAGTGTAGGAAGATTCGGATGAGAAAGAAAGAGATGGGTGTGATGACAGGAGATTGGATTAGAAGACATCATTCATTATCGATCATTAGTTACAATCGGTAAATTACAATCACAATTACAATCGGTCACAACGGAGGCAACAATGGATGCAACAACTCGAAAGACTGAGGAGCAATGGTCTGACTTTCGTATCACAATGATATTGCAGGTAAGAGACGAGTGAGAGCAAGGGAAAGAGAGAGTCAGGCCATTCTAACAATCAGTGCCCGACCATTATTTCCTCGCTGAGGTACAAGGAGCCATTGGAGTCCTGGTAGATTGGAAGGCTAGCATCACAATGAATGCCGTGCTTGAGGAAATAGTGAACACGCAATGGGCGAAGACTCTGGAAAAGAGTGGGCTAAGGCGGATTAGGACAAGAGGGAGAATCCATAACATAATGCAAGTTATGAACCTTCTGAACTCCACGTCCTCTGAACACAAGGGTCTGCACAGTAGCTCGGGTAGCGATCGTGATGGGACGAGACAGTGCGTGGACGCGCACTCCCCCCCCTCTGACCATCTCCGTGGCGCCGTACACGAACACAATGGCAGCGTTCTGAAAAAGAACTAACGATTGGGGGGGGGGCGAAGAAGGGGATGGTTTTGGAGTAAGAAAGCGACGAAAACTAAGAAGGAGCTCACCTGCAGTACGGTGTGGGGAGTCGAGCGGCGGCGAGGGCGAGCAGATGCGAGTAACGATGGCTGGGGTCGCCCCCCGGGGATCAAGTTTCCGGCGATGTTTAACATCCAAAATAGATAAGGATATTATAGCAAGATCCAGAAAATGAGGAGTATACTGTAGGGGAGAGAGTTGAGACAAGTACAAAGTAGAGATTGAACCTACTTCGAATAATAAGTTTTTTTGCGATTAGTGTTGTCTTGAAAGTCCTCCCAATGAAGAAAGGGGGCATCCGAGTGTAGATCGGATACTGAAAGCGAATGATGAATCGAAATATTCATCAATATCACATAAACATGAGAAACAGAGACATAACATGGAAGTAATTGGGACGCGAAGAGGGTCTCTTTCCGTGTTCTCACACTGACCGGTAAGGAAGATGAGTACTCCTCCCTCCTCTTTTGCTTCTGTCTAACGGGAATGGACTCTCCCCTTTCGACCCACTCTATCTTCAGAGGTCATGTCAGTTTACAGAAAGAGGTGACAAAGAGAGGCTGGGAAGAGCAACTGTGAACGGCACGTGGAAGGGAGAAGAAAGGATGTTGCGAGGTGGATCAGATGTTCAGGGCATTATCGATTGAAATGCTGCCAAATCAATCTCTCTCTCTCTCTCGGGTAATCGTGAGCGATGTTACATTATCATGGTTTATCGATGGCAAGATTGGCACAATATGGCAAGCTATAAGAATAAAGATCCCTGGATTAGCCAGGTCGATCGCCTATATATAGACGCGTTTCGATATTGTGTGGAAGACAGAATCTGGCGCAAATAATCCCATTAGCGAGACTCGCGCCCTGTCATTCTTCGTCTCGCACCTCTAGCGGAGCGGTCGGCGCGCGCCCGCAGGGCGCAAGCCGACCGCGTAGCGAAATGGGGCGAGCGTAGCGAGCCCCCCGCCCCCGGAGGCCTAGCGGCCGGTAGGGCGCTAGTCGGTCTAGTAGTATAAAGAGTATTATACTACTCTCGTCAGATGTGATACAAAATGGGAAAATCGATTATAGATTTATCGCACGTAGAGTCGAAGAATCAAAGCGAGTAAGGAAATGGAAATCCTGGCAAAGGGGGAAATGTTCGCACTATTTGAAGGGACATAGTAGACAAAACTTCTAAGACATGGGATCTGTATTGCGTCTCAAAACGCTGACAAGTAGATTGCAGACGCCCGCTTATGTACACAGCCCGTAGGTGCTTCTAGAACCTGCAATACGAAACATTTCCAATATGCCTAGTCATGCACTCTCTTGTAATCTCGTTATCTCTCGTCAGTGATGGACATCTAGTGACCACACCTTCGATGGGGAAATGAACGAGTTGTTCTTTACGAAGCCGTCTGATTCATAGGCATGTTATGTAACCTTTCCTCTCTCTCAAACCTCACATATTATAATTCGCATCGCGCACTGTTTCTTAGCGACTTCTGGCGCAATACCGTATCCTATTGCATAACTATATCGTAGATTATGTCATACTATTCCCTAGTGTAATCCAGAGCGCTTGCTCTGCTTCGCGCTCTGGCATGATAACCTTAGATATCCCCAAGAGGTCTCAGTTACTATTCTATCCCTTAGTCTAGTTCCATCTCTGTTCACTCCTCCCTCTTACCTTTCACACTCCAGAGATGACCTCCTCGATCGTTTTAATGAGGTTCTTGCCTGCGAGGTAGTCCACGACCCTTCAATAAACTTTTTTTTAGGTTTTCACCGTGGGTTTGCAGTCTTGCGAGTCTCGATTCTAATCTCAATAGTCTACGAGACTCTATACTAGACTTTGAAAGGCAACCAAACATCATGGAGTAATTTTGGGAGTAATTTTCCTATTATGTTACTTTTCAAAGTCTACCAGACTTACTCCTTCCATGGTTCGATGCGGCTGAGGGCCCCGCAGCGTCTCCGACGATGAAGAGGGCCCATCTGGCTCTGGTCAATGCCACATTGGCACGCTTCGTGTCTTCGATGAATGCCGAGGTGGCCGGACGCGTCTTCGTTGTCATAACGATGACGTATGTCGTGTCTGCCCTGGACGCTCTCCATGGTGGACACCTGCACAGTATATAATTTTTATCAGAGCGTCTTCTGTACGGTGTTCAATTGCAACGCACTCGCCAGTGAATGACAGGCGCTCGCTCTGCTGTATTTACTTCAGTATATTGAATTGTAAACTTACTTATTAATTTTAGTAGTCGTTTTATTGTCTTGAGTAGAAGTCCTCCCAATGAATAAAGGGACATCCGAGTGTAGATCGGATACTGAAAATGAATCAATCATAGCGAGCGAAAACAGGATGAGAAACAGTGACCGAACATTGAAGAAAATCTTCGCGTGAGTAAATAAAATAAATTAGAATAATGGTAGAGGGTGTCTTTTCGTACTTCCCAACTTTGTTCAGAGGAGGGAAAGAAAGATGAATATCTTCTTCTTTTGTCTCCCAATGCTGTCGAATGGTCATGACTCATGAGCTCTCCTTTTTCGGCACACTATCTCTGCAGAGTATAGTCATGTGGCAGACAAAATGGAACGGCAAAGAGAGGGAGAGATCATATTTGAATGATCGGAAGGAAGTGACTGTGGCGTTATCAAGCCATTGAAACATTGAAACGTTAATTTTATCGGTCAATAAAGATCATAAATGCAACCAGAAAAAAGGTAATTATAGCCTCAGAGGAGCCGATTTACAGTTTTGGGATCTCATCTAACTCAACTTTCACAGCACTCGAATCGAGTCGCTTTGTTCGATCTTTCTAGTGACAACAAAAGAGATCTCAGGTCCGAAATGTACCATGGTCATCATTTTCTTATCGATTCGTTTTTGAGGTTAACGACTCGTAGCCGGCACTCAATTTGTCCTCCTCCATCACTCGTACTATCGTCGATTGTCCCATACGCTCGAGTAGAGGAAGAGGTCAGCGGCGGCGATGGGATTGCCGTGTGACACCAGTATAAGATTGCAAGGAAAGAACTGAAGGGAAACATGGGAAAGGGATCTGTAAATATTTTACCTGTTCTGAATGATCTGTTGAATGATGATTGCGACACGGTAAAATGGAGTTGTACTTTGATTTATTGCGTTGCTTCTCCCCGAAAAGGAAGAGACATCCGAGTGTAGATCGGATACTGAAATCAGATTGAACTAAAACGGAGTGTAAGGGATAGAGAACAGATGAAAGACATGAGAACATGTGGCTAGTGCTGGGGTGTTTACTGTATCTAACGTATCATAGGGGAGGAATGGACACTGGAGAAGTGTCATTCCTCCTCTTTCTTCCCTTTTTATAACAGATAGTTTATAATGCCATCAATGACCATTGAAAGGCTCATAAATGACTGTACAACGCTTCATTTTTCTTATTCGCCTTTGACGTACTTCGTGTTGATACACTCTGAGTACATCTGCAGAGGGTCTTTGGCGAGATAGTGTGATGGTATGAGAGAGTTCAAAAGACAAAGAAGAGTGCAAATCTCTTTTCTGAATCGTTCCTCGCCGGAAAAGAGGGGAAGATACTACGTTTTTCACAAAACTTGACAAATAAATGGTCCGCGCGTATGGGGAAATTGACGAGTGTCGGAAAAGGCGTTCTACCACACCACATCCATTTAAACACGTTTATATAGGATTTAAATGTTCTAAAATAGTTTCTAATAATTTTTCGCATTGTAATTAAGTAAGCTACTGTTGAAATGATTAGATAGATCGGTTGCAATGCGTAGAAATCGAATAAAAACGTTTATAGTCTGCGGAATTACGTTATGTCCGGACTATTTAAAAAACGTAGTAGGACCACTCTCTTTCTTCTCTTTCCTCTCATTCCTTCTCCCGTCCGTCCCCTTTCACTCAACTCTGTCCTCCCCATTCATTTATTTTCTCTGTTCTTGCTCACATAGTAAACATTCCTTCTATAATCTTGTGATCGAGTTAATGTTTTCCAGCTCTTCCTAACGCTTTTCCCCACTCGTAATCAAATCTGATCTTAAGTTCAGTACCCGATCTACTCTCGGGTGTCTCTTCCCTCACGGAGATGACTCATTCAAGAAATCGTATATTATGGAAAATCAAGAATTTCGCATTACGGCAGAGAAGGTAAGATAGTAGAGCACAATCGATCCTTGAATCTTGTCAGCATGCCAAAACTATGAAATTGTAGACAATTTCATAGTCTTGTCTTGACAGATAGACAATTTCATAGTCTTGAGATTTAACCATTTGAGAATTTTCTGAGAAGCGAAACCATTTACAAGTGAGAGAGTCCTATCATTGTTCATCGCATCGTATTTCAGGGTTCTATGTGGGAACGAACTGGAAAGGGAGATAGAAAGCGACTCTATTGTCCTCATGTGCAGCGCAAGACCCAAGTTTGAGATCATGAAATAGCACAGCAGAGAAGATCGCCAGCAGCTACACAGAAGATCGCCAGCAGCTACACAGAAGATCGCCAGCAGCTACGCAGACAAAGAGAATGAGAAGGCCGAGTCGCACAAGGAAGACAGAGAAGTGAGACGCCTTCGCCGCCCTCTTCTCCTTCTCCCTTCTCTTCCCTTTCACTCTCTCTATTGTAAAAGGTTTTGTCATTGAATAAACAATATTTCCGTTAAAACGCATTTATTGGCATACAATTATAATACAATGATCTGTCGATGGGCGGGGGCGCGATTTATCCCATGGCGACTTCTGCAATCGTATTTTTTCTCCACTAATTCCTGAGTCTGTAGACAGTGTTTGATTGTCTGAAATATGCGATGAGTATTGAGTTTCGCACTTTCGAATGGTTTTGGTACCATAAATGAGAACTGAGAAGCCATCACACAGCATTCTAACCCTACAGAAAAGGGGGTATCACTTTACATATCGAACTGCAAATTCGAAACTTGATAGATTGCTGAAACATATCGCTATCCTCATTCTGAACAAGGGGATTAATTTTTGAATTTTCCCGCGTTGCCGTATTCGCGATATGTTTCAGAGATATCTCAAATTGCGAAAGTGATTTGCAGTTCGAATACGGTAACGCGGGAAAATTCAAAAATTAATCCCCTTGTTCACCCTTATCTGGAGAGAACAAAGGGGGTCAGAAC
>LS581579.1:99258-110711 GCA_900490775.1 Pristionchus maxplancki | reverse complement strand
AACATATCGCTATCCTCATTCTGAACAAGGGGATTAATTTTTGAATTTTCCCGCGTTGCCGTATTCGCGATATGTTTCAGAGATATCTCAAATTGCGAAAGTGATTTGCAGTTCGAATACGGTAACGCGGGAAAATTCAAAAATTAATCCCCTTGTTCACCCTTATCTGGAGAGAACAAAGGGGGTCAGAACGCTGTGATCATCATCTTACCTTCTCTCATGAATCGGTGAAATATGAATGTCTTCATGATTCTCCTTAGCTCGTTTCTCGATTGATTTGATAATCTTGATAATCTTCCCGTGAGGGAAGAGACATCCGCGTGTAGATCGGATACTGAACGAGAAGACATTAAACAGTGGATTGGGAGGGGAAGGAGTGAGTGAGCAAGATCACAGAAAATATATATAGGATTGCACAGGGGAGGGGCAACATGGGGGAAAATAAATTGAAAGAAATTGAAAGGAAAGAAATTGGCCCTTATCCGGCGAAATACAGATCGCGGGCACTTTTTCCCCTTTCTTTGAGGCAAAAGAAGTTCTCACTTCTCTTTGATCTTATGTGGGGAATTTCCGCCACCTGGGCTCTTCAGTACCAGCACATTTTTTCCCAAAGGAGAGGTGATGCAATAAAATGAACGGCCTGAGAAGACCATTGGTGAATGCTGTGTGGAAGAGCTTTCCGAAGAGGTGAAGTGGCAAGAAGGATTTCTTAATCACTTTTAATCACAAAGACGCTGTCATACGGTTGATGTGATCGAATCGAACCAGCCGGCACTCACCAGGCACACAATAGTCGGCAATCGGAACACAGAGGCCAGTTTTGAGAACTGAGTATCGAAAGTTTTTCGAAGTCAAGCCGAACGAATTAAAAAGCCTAATTGATTTTTTGATACATCCTTCCGTCAGAGGAAACGGAACATGTGAAAGTGAGATGCTCTGATATGATAATATCTACGATGACAGTCGACAAATATTGTTTTGATCACTCTGGCCACCCCCACCCCCCCCCCCAAGTAGACCAACGAAGAACAGAAGGGAATGAGATACGGAACAGAGTGGTCAGTGACCCCGCCAGACATTCCCCTTTGTATAACATGATGTAATATACAGCCACACACTGGTGGGATTGGATTGTTGGGAATATTGTTGACGGCATCCAGTCGATCCAGTCGATACTCCCACTCTAGAAACCGACTCTATTCAAACAAGTCACTCCATTTGGTGGCGGTGGCTTCGAATAATCATCAGGTTTAATCATGCTTCAGATTTGAATTTGATTTGCTAAATCTTTTATTTTCTCATTTTACACGTTTTGATTCAATTCGATTCCTAAAATCAATTCATTTGCATTCAATTTGTATCATCACACACTGTCTAATCCAAAGTTATAACCTACTAGCCTATCACCCCTTCTTCTTTTATCTCAATACTTGCTAATCCCAGTAGTAATCCTAATCCACCTTTATGCATTGTCTGTCACAATGGATATTGGATTATCAGAACTCGCGTCTACCTTTGTCTTCCCACATCGTGTCAGCGTTCTTCGCCTTGGTTCTCCGCGGTTAGCACCTCTCCTCCATTTTTAATGTTTGAAAAAATGTAGATCCTGTATTTTCATCGAGATCGTCGAAAAAGCCCCTAAATTAATCGAAATCTGTGTTTTTGGCCTTCCGACTACTTTCTCTACAACGGGACATAAATAGTGAGCATTACGTGAATAAGAAAATTCGACTATGAATCCATACAAGCAGCATGAAGAATTATAATTACTTCCAATTACCGTGTCCCTTATGTATTACACTTTTTCCAGTCAAGAGCTTCGTGTTTATCCGCCCGCGATACTCAGCCACTTGATGATGACATGAAGTCCTGCTTCTAGTAACTTCCAGTTTATCATTCGCCCATTCAGATAGTCTCCATACGGGTCAGCAATCTTCCAATCAGCATAATGGTTCAATCACGAGACGGCTCACCACCTCTGAAAGTTAGAAAGACGGTCAGTCACTATATCTCTGAACTTCGAGAAGTAACTATTGCCTCAAGGCTTGGCGCATGTATGGCTGTGGGACTGTCTATCTGTCTGTCTATCCGGAAATGTGTTTCGCAATTCATTGGCATTCCCTTCTCGAATCGAAGCTCAGTAATAATAGCTGAATTTTCGTATACACAGCGTGTCAGAGAGGGAATTGAAGCGGCGGATCGCGTTTCCCGTTTCACTGAATGATTCTTGAAGTATTAATTGTGAAGCATATCTCATAACTTCACTATCAGTACAAAATATGCAAATCTGAATGATTACAGTTGTCAGGGAACGTTTGAAGAGCCCACTGTATCATGGTTAGCCCATTAGCATAAATTTGAAAATCAGAATATTCATATTTCGTTTTCGAAATTCAAATTCAAAGTTTTCCGAAAGCTCATTCGTGGAAACACCCACACCATTATCCTTTTCAGAATGCTGATGAGATACTCTAGAGGTTGGTGCAGGGCGATTTATTTTATAGCTACTCACATTCGAAAACGATTATCATTCTCGAGAACAGCAATAATTTTCAAAAATCGGCCTGCACCAACCTCTAGAGTATCTTATCAGCATTCCAAAAAGGATAATGGTGTAGGTGTTTCCATGAATGAGCTTTCGGAAAACTTTGAATTTGGATTTCGAAAACGAAATATGAATATTCTGATTTTCAAAATTATGCTAATGGGCCAACCTTGATACAGTGGGCTCTTCGAACGTTCCCTGATAACTATAATCATTCAGATTTGCATATTTTGTACTGATAGTTAAGTTATGAGATATGCTTCACAATTAATACTTCAAGAATCATTCAGTGAAACGGGAAACGCGATCCGCCGCGGAAAACAAAGAAATCACCCCCTCTGACACGCTGTGGTATACTGTTCACTGAAAATCGTAAATAAGTTAGGCTCAAACTAGCCTGAAACACGAAATATTTGATACTTTCAGAATGTCGGAACGAGGATACCTACACACCTCCAGAACGGTCGAGTTTCGGAGGTAGCCGACATAATAAAGGCAAACGGATGCAGCAAGGTTAACGGTAGTTTCATTGTTGCAAACATGAAATAGATAATTGCGGATTTTCAATGAACTTGGTCTTCTATGTAGATATCTTGCACTTGTTAGCTCTTAGTTTTGAAAATTTATTATCAGACCTTGAAAGAAATCAATCGTTCGTTTGATGTTCTTCACGCACAATTCACAAGGTAATCAATAGTTATTACATGCATCTTAATTCCCTCCCATCCAGTCACACCAACATGATCGAGAAGATGTCAAGAAGAAACTCTAGCTATAGCGAGGTTGGGCCGCTAGTCATTTCTTGTACCGTCACTTTCTGGTCTTAATATCACATCTTTCAATGTGAAATTAATAGTGAATAAGTTTGTCTCTTCAGATTGCAAGGGCGAAACGCGACAGACAAGCAGTAGCCAACAATTTGAAGAATGAGGGAAAATGGTAAGGGAGTTTGGAAGTAGATAGTTTCTAGAGGTCAGAGCGGCGAGAGTGTGGAAAGTGTGAAATGAAGAGACAATTACACGTAGTTGGAACTCTAGCAGTTACAGCATCTCTTTTTATGTGCATCTGGACCAGTTACCTTCTTAAGATTATTCGTATTGTGCTTACAGGCTCAATCGATTCCTCAACCCAGACATAAGAGATCTTCACAGACAATTAAAGATTCAAGCAGTCGAGCTATTAGCAGAGTATCTAGAAGAGATTAAAAGTGAGTCTTACAGTTGATTATTAGCACGGAAACAATGTTTACCTCCTAGCATTGGTTAGGATACAAAAAAATTATAGGAAATCCACAGCTACTTCCATCAACCGGACGACACCCGCACACTCTGACGGTTGTTACGGGTGAGTGCACATTATCTTGATATAATTACGGTATGTATATCCTTCATTTGAGTGCCCATAGACTAACTGAGAATCATTTGCAGGAGCGGGCAATCATTCGCCCGACGGCGTCTCGGTGGTAAGAGGGGCGATTTTGGAATTCTTGGCTACAGGCGGTTACAAGTAAGTTTCCAATTTCCTTTACCTAGAGACCGCAAGCTCCTACCCGAGATCACCTTGCGGTCTCTACCTTTACCCTAAAATATAATGGAAATGCCTTTTATTTCTTTTCGGTACGGGAAAATTGGAAAAGGATGTATCCTCATTGATCTGGGTTACCGGGCTCCCACACTGTTTCGAGACCATTTTGCATGCAAGTGCGTAGTGGGAAACGTGTCAGAGGGGGATGCCTTGGGATCTGAGAGGGATGCATTTGGAACGCCGCAGCATAAGAGCCCGGGTTCGAGGACGTCTCGTCGTCCGCGTCACGGCTAAAAGCCACCGAGTTATGTTGTCAATTGTTAAAGAATAAAATAAATTATTTTAAAACGCGTTCTCTGTAAGAGCAGGACAGGTGCCTTCAGGGGTGGCATAATGCTTCAAAATGGTCGGGCAGTTTCTGCTCAAATTGATGTTTTTTCGACGTTAAACCTTTTTTTCGTTCTTACAGAGAACGCGTTTTAAAACAGATACCTGAACGAATTTCCAGACAAAGGCGTGAGTTGGGGGAGGCTGGTGGGTGGGTCCTCAACATCAAGCCTTTCATTTATGGAGTTGCAGTGCTGCAGTGAAAATTCAAATTCTGTCCCGCCAAAATTTATAGGATTAATAGCATTATTTTAGATGGTAGATTTGTAGACAGCATAATATGAAAATGATAATGTCCACATCAACCAAGGTAATCCGCACAGGGTTGAAGCATTGATCTGCCCATTTCAGATGTCTCGTTGTCTTTACGAAGATCAATGGTCTCGAGGTGTGAACAATCAGAAAGAATTTAATGAAATGCATATCTTGAAGTTGATTTTCTGATTGTTACCACGCTTTCTCTAATTGTTTTGTTGTGTTTGTTAAATCATAAAGAACATCATAAAACAAATGAATTATTCGCTTCTGATAGAACATCACGGTAACAAACTTATGAATAGAATGTGCTAACTATCTAGTAAGCAGAAGAAAGGGATGGGGACGCCAGCGCAAACTAGCCTTTTACAGTTGCCCAAGTAACGCTGGTCTACTGTATAATAGGGTTGCCTGATCAATTCCAGACATTGCGGCCGCTAAATCCATCGAAAATGAGGATTAAACGTCAATTAATTGGGTCAATACAATACCGATATCAGTGCGTTCGCCTAAGAATCGCACCACCCCCGGTACAGCAAAAAATGATCCATCCTATTTATGTCAGATTCGGATACCCCTATGGGTCCTCCATCGATTTCTATTGTTGTCATGTTCATGTGACCCTAATTTGCATAATTACATGCACCCAAAGTTCGACCATTTTCTAACATTTTGTGTAATTTCTCAGCGAGGAATCGTCCAAATCACTTGAAAATTTGAGAGGAGGTACATTTCGATGTGGCGCATCCGGCTGTGATTTGTGTTTATGCAAATTCCAATTTTTAATTTTAGGTCAAATTTTCAAAAATTATTTTCTCGAAAACAAAGCCGAACACCTCGCTCTATTTTTGATATGTTGTAGACCACGGCTATAGCTATCGAACAAGTATAATGATGTGGGCATTAAAAGGGAACCCACGTGGTGCTATCATCAAAAAACGGAAAATTATTTTAGAAGGAGATTCTTCACTTTTGACCGATTCACTCCGCAGCGCGGCCACGAATGAGGCGATCACGGGCAAAAGTGAAATATGTTTCAAGGCTTGTATACTAGTTTTTGATGTTTAATAGCTTAGAATCTTTAATAAGAGATTCACCATTTGAAATGGGAAATGCATGATAATAGTTTGATCAATAGATACGAAAACGCTTGAATAGTTCATTACATGTTTATTATTAACGATAAAAAATCTCGTCAAAGACATCGTTGACTACATCCATGATATACTCTTCATCTCCAATCTTGTCTATGATCTCGTCCTCTTCCTCATCAGTCTCTATTCATTCGTTTCTAATGATCAAACTATTATAATTCTATGATAAATCATGCATTTCCCTTTTTAAATGGTGTATCTCTTATTAGAGACTCTTGCTATTAAACATCAAAAACTAGTACATGCCTTGAAACATATTTCACTTTTGCCCGTGATCGCCTCATTCGTGGCCGCGCGGCGGAGTGAATAGGTCAAAAATGAGGAATCTCCTTCTATAATGATTTTCCGTTTTTTGATGATAACACCTCGTGGGTTCCCTTTTAATGCCCACACCATTATACTCGTTTGATAGCTATAGCCCTGGTCTACAACATATCAAAAATAGAGCGAGGTGTTCGGCTTTGTTTTCGAGAAAATAATTTTTGAAAATTTGACCTAAAATTAAAAATTGGAATTTGCATAAACAAAAATCACAGCCGGATGCGCCTTATCGAAATGTACCTCCTCTCAAATTTTCAAGTGATTTGGACGACTCCTCGCTGAGAAATTACACAAAAGGTTAGAAAATGGTCGAACTTTGGGTGCATGTAATTATGCAAATTAGGGTCACATGAACATAACAACAATAGAAATCGATGGAGGACCCATTGGGGTATCCGAATCTCACATAAATAGGATGCATCATTTTTTGCTGTACCGGAATCCTGTGGAAGTATGCGATTCTTAGGCGAACGCACTGATATCCCAAGTAATTGACCTTTTCCGTTGGCATTGGGTATTGAATTGAGGTTATGCCCGACGTCGATACTTGAATGACAATGCTGCCTGTTGCTCAGTACTGTCCATCCTACGAATATTACGAACCCGCCATTCGGCTCGAATGAACATCTTCTCTGAAAAGGAAATTTGATAATTGATTTCAATAACTATCGACACTTTCAGAAATCGCGTCTAGGTAGTTCAATTTTGCCCTGCAAGCAGCCTTCGATGCGTTGAATTCCTGCAAATTATCATTCCCTAGATATTAAGCCGAAAGGCTTACTGCTCGCACAGGCACAGAGATGGATCCATTGTCAGGCAGATAGGCGTAGAGAAAAATGAATGCGAGGAGACAATGCAGTGCAATTATGCAGCAAAAGATGAATAGCATGGTTGGTGGCATCTGAAAGTGACGAATCTACATTTTGACCCAATGGCTTTCCAAAAATTGCAAATGACAAAGCATTCGTCACTTTCCTCCTCTCATTTCTCTCTATCCGAGAACTTCGCTCTGAGTAATCTGACTAATCGCGAACAGCTGTTTTGAATTACGCCCTACGCGATGAGCAACCTTTTCCTATTGCAATATTTTGTAATAGAGTTGGTGAAATCGGATCGGGACAGTCGGTGTTCCGACTATCGGAGCCGACTCGGAACAAATTTGTCGGACCATCCGAAAGGAAGGGGGTCGATTGGTCGACATGCTTTCGAGAGTCGAAACGGCAGTCGGTTCTCGGGCAGCTCATACTTGTTGTTCGGACTTGTTCGGACTGTTCCGACCTTGCAGATATTTCTCGAACCAGGAAGTGATCTTATGATTTATAAGCCGAGAAGGTGTCTCCGGTGGATCGGAAGCCCGATGTCTGGATATTGTAAAGGTCCGATGTTGGTATACGGCCACTGGGTAAAAGTGGGCGGAGTTGGACCAACTCTCCTATATACCTAAGAGGATAAAACCAATCATTTCATTCTACACTCGTGCTCTGACGCTTACTCGTTGCTCACTTTGCCCTCTCTTTATTTGCAGAACATCTCAACTTTTGATCTTTTTTCATCATCATCTCGTTTGCATTGTAAAATTACGAAAATTTGTGTACAGATGCTCTCGAGGGTACTGCCCAACCAAGGTCAACTTCATGTTATCTTTCATTGCTCAACTCTTGGATGCTCGCGTTCATTCAGAAATAATCGGACACGAAATAAGAGGAAACCACGTGTTCAACTTCATGTTACTTACACAAATTGTTCGATTATAGGACAGCCAGCAGCATATATTATGATACCATTTCAGAAATCAGAATGCACAATCTGACAAAGCGCGCAATCGAGAAGGACGATCATCAGCCATCCAAACGATCGAAAGTTGCTGAATGCCTAGAAATACCTCGAGAATCAGAAGATGTATTCCCGTTCGAACAACTACCGAAGGAGCTCAAATGGATGATCATGGAACACGCAACCGAGTCGATTACCAATCTAAGATTGGTTAGTTTCTAGTATTTTTGACCATCTTTATATGATTGTTTTAGGTCTTCATAAATGTCAATCTTTTCAGACTTCGAAATCGATATTATTACAAGTTGACGAATACGCAAGATCGAATATCAATTTAATCAGCAGTATCTCGTTCAAGCCGTTGAATAACGAGAACCGTTCCACAACTTCTATCCAGATGTGTATCCTCAAGAGCGTGTCTAGCGTTTTCGAGTTGCGTCTCGGGATGCACGAAAACTCGATGCTCTGGAAAAATCGGATCAAACGAGAAGAGCACCAGTACAATAAAAGCTTCTTCGTGAGTCATCTTATAATATTTCCAGCACGATTAAATAGTTTCAGAACTACAAATTGAAGTGCCAACTGGCTGATGATAACGATGAGATGTGGAATTCCCTAAAGGACTGTATGGGAACGCGAATTGGGACAATCATTATATTGGAGTATTCTGAAGACGTTTATTTGAAAAGCATCTCAAAAATGATCGAACGCTTGAATTTTAGTAACCTGAACGTCGGACTTGCAACACTGTCGAATATCTCAGCGTAAGTGTATCCATTGTAGTGATGAGAATTCGGCACGCGCCTCTCTCGTTTCGCGCGCTCTCTCTCGCCTCTCTGACCGACGAGAGAGCATTTGAAACGAGAGAGGCGCGTGCCCAATTGTCATCACTATTTTTACAATGAATTTTTAAACAATACAATGTGAATATTGCAGCAATTCACTTCTGGACTTGGTTAGCCATCATAAGCCGGAAAAACTGTCACTAGTGGTCGGAGAAGTATCTGCTACGAACTCAGGTGATTAAAATTTTAAATCAAAACTGTCAACAATGTTAATTTCAGAAAGCATTTTGATAAAGTTGGCATCGCTCGTTCGATCGATCAAAATCACGCAGAATATCAATTGCACGGATCCAACCGTCAATAATACCTATTTCTTCGGATTGCTAGATGTCGATCTTACTCATATTTTTCTGGAAATGTTTTCTAAAAAGCTCGATAAGCTTTCCATCAACAGCTTCAAATACTTCAGCTACCTTTCGAATAGCTGCATCGAAAGCATCGTAAAGGTTCGTTTTGACTGGTGATAAGCACGACAAGATCGTGTGAATTGTGTGATTAACAATTTCCATTTCAGCAGCTGCCTCGTCTGGGGAAGAAAGTGTGGTTCGAAGCAACATGTAGTTCTACTTATGCAACAGAACCGTTCACATTCGCAGAAAAGGATCACATTGTGGATGTTAAAGGTATAGTCTTGCGAAAAGCGCCTATACAATAATGATTTTTAGTGAAAAGGAATGCGTTCGGCGCTCACGGATCATTGAGTATCAAGCATTTATCGAGAGAAGATGAGAAGTTCTAAATACTAGCTACCCTTTCTATTCTTCTACGTTTCTTCGTACGATAAAGAATTTATCCATTTATGGTGGTTATCTCTTGTTTCTTTCTCATTTCATTCAGTCAATCGACCAATTAGTTTGTCCAGTCAGGCGTTGACCGGTCAGATGAAGAATGTGCTGAATTCTTCATTAAATGCTCTCCATAAATGCTTTCCGATTTCGCGTCTTACGTCGTCTATCTAGTTCGTGGTAGCCTTTGGGGCCGCATTTTGTTGTAAGTTATCCAGACAGCATTTTTTCTTGACCATTATTCAGGGACCATATTTCGGATTTTGAGCGCCCAACAGACATTTATCCCAAGTGCTTGGAGGAAATTTCAATAAAACGAGTATATTTCACATTGTTCAAACGTCTTCCTTGAGGATAGAGAATCGAGAGTATTCGATGTGAGAATGACATGAAGATTTGAGACGAAATGAGAAGGGAGAAAAAAGTTTATACATATCGATACAAAAATGTGTGAATTCGTCAGGTATGGAAATATTATTCGTAATTGAATGAAACTTTTCCATCTCTTTCAAATTTAATCTTCCCCATTTCAAATTGCGAATATGCATTTGTTGTTGGACGATCGTAGAATCGTAATGAGGAATGTCGTGAACGATCTACCACATCAACTTGACTATAGTAGGAATGGACGATTTCATAATTAATATTAGGCATGGAGAGAAGGTCGCCGATAACTGATGTAGGAATGTAGACAGAAACGTATTTTTTAGCCAGCTGTGATTGACAGACAGCCTGAATGATGGAAAATGCACACAATTTCTAGTAGTTTTTCTCACCTCGAACGCATTCAGTAAACCCAGGACGGTACAGTTGCTTTCGTTTATCATTTTAGCATAATTACTGTGTGAGACGACATGTAGAAGAGTTTCGTCGTCAACTCTTCCATTTTTCAGCATGAAATTTTCCATCTTAGGCAGACGCATCAATGCATCTCTTGAGCATGACTCATCGTGCGATTCTTTTCTTTCGCAAGAAAGAATTACTTCAGTATTTCCCAACTTGCGTCCCATCAACGATCGGACGAATCTAATAAATCAAAATAAACAACTTTCATTCACCAATCTAATCTTTTAACTCTTCAGAAGACTTCTGGCCGCAGTCGAAAGAAGCAAAGAATCGCTTGCACGTAACTATATTCATGAATTTTGAAACATTTAGATTTGAGGAAGAGTCCATATTCGAAGTATTCTAGAAAGAGAACATTTGCAGAATTAATGGATACAGCGGAAATTCATCCCACCACTATTCGTAGATTTTTAGTTCTTGCGTTAGTAAACAGTCTCATATTATGAGAACACAGACACATATCGTCTCCGTGAATGACATATTTGAAGGCCGAGTTGCCCCATTTCCCTTCGGCTTTGATGAACTGTTCTTCAGGAGTCAGAAATTGGGAAGATTAACTATCCAGAGGTTAAACGAACCCGATAAACAAAAATGCTATCGAATTTCCTTCCGCCAACTTTAAAATCTAGTACTCTGAACTGTTTGCACGAAATGCTTAAGTCCTTTCTTTCTTCAGTCGGCAGGTCGCCGATTATCATCAAGATCAAATCATCCGGAAGGATCGGAGGCTGAATAGAACATTTGAGAATTATTAAATGCTAACCAGCAATCATTCATGCATGCTTCCATAACGTGAAAACAATGATAGGTCATACCTCCAGGGGTGGGATGGCGCAGTGGTGTGAGGCGCTGCTCGCTATCGAAGGGTCACGAGTTCGATCCCCGCCCAGGCCAACCAAGCCCTCTATCCCTCCGGGGTCGGTAAATTGGTAGTAACTTCGGTTGCGAAGAGGTAACGTGCCCTAGAAGCATTGGGAAAGCAGGGTATCGTATTCCCATCGAGCAAGTCGGCCCACCG
>LS581579.1:79715-99158 GCA_900490775.1 Pristionchus maxplancki | reverse complement strand
ATTTCATACCTCCATATCAGATGAAGCCGACATAAATTCAGTAGAAATATTCAATTTGAAAGATGTGCTCAAGAATGGGCGCTAATTGTATGAACGAAGAGTCTGTGACGGACGCCTATTCAAACTAATATTTACAACACCTCGGGTCTGGTTTACATGTCAGGTCAGGTCAATCCACTCGATCCTTTTCTAACTGTTGATAGATTGCACAGTCTCGATCACTTAGCAATTATTTTATTCAATCATAAAACGTGAGGTTATTCAACTTATGAGGTGCAAACGTGATGAGATCAACGTGATCGATATGAAATGTGTCAATAAGGTAGATCATCGAGGGGTAAAACACTGGTTCGATTATGAGATAGTACGGATAAAACAGGACAAATTCAATGCAATCACACAATGGGGACCTCATCTTACACTTAGCTGGCAATGGAATGAATTACACACGAATGGGTAGCATTGGTTCACAAATATAATGGGGGTAGATCATGGGCAATCAATGGGGGTGCGGTACTCATATTAGCAGGTCACCTGACAATCAATATGGGAAGGGAAAATCAATACGGAGTACGGTACTCATAGGGTACGGTTGCCTTAGTCCGAGTCCTCTCCATCGCTGATGATTCCCTTCAGATTGGCGAATGGATCCTTCGCCGCCTCGTCCTGCAACGATGATTACCGTAACCGATCGACTGATACCGTAACCCCATTTATCGATCAGCAACTACAGTATCCCTTCCACCCCTACCGTACCTCGCTGCTCTCCTCTTCCTCCTCTTCCTTCTCCTCCTCCTCATCACTCGAGTCCAGCGCGGCGCGACGACTGCAATAGTAATGTATTATATTATAGATACCGGAATATCGCTAGAAAGCCGGGTACGTGGTCTCCATTCTCCATTCGTTTTTTGAGGTTTCAACACATGCCTATAAACCTCAATGTAGGACTTCTCAGTAATCCAGTCCATGGCTTGATCCAAAAAAATTAACAATGAATATCGACTAATTGTATGCCGTAATCAAACTCCAATTGATCAGCTACCGTAATCTACCATACCTCTTCTTCTCGGGAGGCGCGACGGCGGGCTCGGAGACGGCGGCGCGCTTCGAGCGAGTCACGCGCACTCCTGCGAATAATTTTAGTGTTCCGCCCACTTCAACAATTCCGCTTTCGGACTTCCGCTGGTTAGCATCGATATACTCACTCGGATTGTCGCTGGCGGCGTGGATGATGCTATTGCGGCTGAGCTCGGCCAATTCGGCGGCGGTCTCGCGCGCCTCGCGCCACGCCTCCGCTCGCTCGAGAGTGTGCGGTTCTGAAAGATGGAGATAGAAAGTAAATGCAATCGCGATGCGATGCCACAATCACCAAATGGAGTGCGACCATCTTTTCATCATCTTTCTCTAATAAAATTTGAAAACCCATCTCTCGTTTGTTTAAAGTTTCACGGTTAATGTTTATTTCCTGGGCCTCATTGACTGGCAATACCAGGTGAGAAAGAAATGCTATTATCGTGCGTTTCGAATGCTCAGCAAAGTCACTACAGTGTTTAGCGCACATTATGGAACATTTTATTTTCTAATTGATTATTGATTTTTTCTAAAATTCCGTTCTTCTCCATGCGTTCAATTAAAGGCCATAGGTACCGATTGAGCACATAAACGAGACTCTGAGACCTCGTAATCAACGATAACATTCGACAGAGCGGAATCAAAATAAGCGGAACGGTTTATTCTTTTGCGATAAAAATAATCATCCCTTCTCATTCACCGTTTCACCACTGCTACAAATTGTTGTCCATTCATCCTTATCAATAATTCGTCTACCGATAGTTGTAAAAAAACCAGTCCAACACGCCCATCTTTCGTCTTCCGTATCCTACCACAAGCCTCTCCTACAGTATTCCCGTTCTTCTGTATCTCCCCTCCCTCTATCCATCCCCCCACTCACTCTCGAATCCCTTCTCCTCCAGGTACTTCTCCAGCTCCTTCACGCGGGCCGAGTCCGAATCGGGCGTCTTAATTACGGATGATTAATATTGGAAGCGAAATTTGAAATAACTAGATCGTCTCTATTGAGTCTCTCTGATCACCAAAAACATTCATTAGAACTGCTTGCAGAAAGAAAAATTCTTCACTATAACTACACTAGGACAACAGATGGGAAGAGCAATCAGTGATTACGTCCTATCATTCATCCACGCACTCTCGCCGATCAGAGAGCGCAAGAGACAATGGGAAACGGGGAGAACAAGGCAACTAACATTCGCGAAGACCTTCTTGTAGTTGATGAAGAGCTTCGCGCGAGTCGCCACCTGAGATGGGGATACTGTAGTTGTTACCGTATTCATTGATCTACCGTACCTATAGATCAATGATCAAGGGAAAACAATAAGTTTTTAAGCATTATAGTGGCACACATATTGCAATGTATTGTACGAGCCTCTTACACTGGTTCATTGGAACCCATTGCTTCATCCAATCACGATAGCTCCCGTCTAAATCGTAAGTAATCAACACTCATATCGTACCTTCCTCAGATTAGCCAGTCGAATGGCCTTCGGGTCCGTTTCCTTCTTCGTCTTTCCTCCTCCTCCTCTTCCCCTCTTCTTCTTCTCCTCCTTCTCCTCTCCTTCCTCTGACTTCTTTTTCTCCTTCTTTGGCTTCTTCGTATCGGAATCCTGCAGGGAAATTCAGAGTTACTGTAGCCGCATCAATCAATAACTACCGTACCCAATAATTTCATTCAATTCCGGAATCGATAAACATTTCCCCAACTCTCTTCATTTCCCCTAGTCTCTCGCTGATCAGACAGACGAGAGAGCATGAGAAATCAAGAGATTCTCTCACCCTGCTCTTCTTCATCTTCTTCACTCGTTCCTTCTCCTTCTCTCCCTCCGTCTCCGAGTTGAGCGACGTGTCCGACGTTTCTGCGATCAAATTGTATACTATCAAATTGTATACCCAAACTACACAGAAATCAGGTTATATGAACTATATCTTTGTCGAGCGTATGCCAAAGTAACATTGTTTTACTAGAAGAATTCGAATTTAATAGCGTCACGCTGCAACGTCAATACATCTAGCGAGCTTAAGTCATTTCAATTTCCAATGTGAATTATATTTATTTTATTCCACAATAAGATGAGTTCTGATTGTTGTTCTAAAACTAGCTGTTATCTCACCTCCATCAGAAACGCCCATGTGCCTGGTGACAACCACACATTCTAATGAAATCATACCTGCTCCCTCCTCCCTCTTCTTCTCCTCCTTCTTCTCCACTTCTTCCTCCTCCTCATCCTTCTCCTCTCTCCTCTCCTCATCTTCGTCACTCGACAGAGCGGAGGAAGAGTCGCCGTCCGACTTGGGAGAAGACGCCTGTAGAGAGATCAAAGATCAGAAAGAAGTATAAATTACTGTTTTCAGTAGCTACCTAAACTCGGATTACCAGGATTAATTTGTTTCCAGAATTTTTGTTTTTACATTTCTCTTCTATTACAAATGAGAGACAAGCGCCTACTTGATTCCAATGTGAAACATGAAAACAAGAGTTGCGTTAGAAGTGCATGAGTTTTCAGTATTCAAACTAGAATTCGCATCTCTACCACCAAAAAGTACCTATCAATCTCTAGATCGAAGATCAATCCCTCCCCTCTTCAATCCTCCTCACCTTCACAACCTTCTTCTTCCTCGGAGCCTTCTCCTTCTTCTCCTTCTTTCCTGCTTTCTTCTTCACTTCACCATCCTCCTCTTCATCATCATCATTCTCCGTCTTCTTCTTCGGCTTCTGAAACATAAATATTCCTTCTGGATATCACATCCATCAACCCCGCATAGCTTGATCACACGTTGTACTGAATCTGGTGCAAAAAAAATTCCAGGAATCAATAAATACCCAGTCAACTACCGTATCACTACCGTACCTTTGCGGGCGTCTTCCGGGGCGTCTTCGCCTTCTTCACTAGAGGCTCATCGTCGCTGTCGACGGGCTTTGCCCTCTGAAAATACGGTAGTCGATGAGCTAATCGAGGTTGTTTTAGATACCACCAAACTAAGTCAAAATACTGTATGTCGCAAATCGTCAACTAATGGCTGACCTTGGCGGGAGTCTTCTTCGCTTGCTTCTTCGCGAGAGGCTTCTCATCATCCGAATCACTCGATTCCGCCTTCTTCACTACCTGAAATAGCAGCAAATGACAAATAAAAATTATTTGGAGCATCGACGCTTCAGAGGAAATGGTAAGTCATAAGCTTATTCCTTTCTCATTGTATCGTTCGAAACCAATCTAACAGAACTAATGTGTCATGAAGAATGCTTTAGATCCGTCCTAAATATATTATGAGGTACCTTGACTGGACTCTTCTTCTCTTGCTTCTTTACGAGAGGCTCATCGTCATCAGAACTCGAGTCAGCCTTCTTCACTAGCTGGAATAAATGCACAATTGGAATTCGGATAATTCGCCATATCCGTGTTTCACTAGACTATTCCATTATCAATAAGTACTTCATGTTCGCTTCCAATCTAACAGCAATAATACGCTTCAAAAATTAATTTGGACCCATTCTAAATACATTTTTCGTACCTTGACTGGGCTCCTCTTCTTCTCCTTCTTCTTAACCAGTGGTTCATCGTCATCAGAACTCGAAGGGGCCTTCTTCGCTGTCTGGAATTGACTGCACTAGATAACAGATCTTTGCCATACTTTCAGTAGTCACATTTGCGCCTCTGACATAGCATAAAGCAACTAGTATACTCCAATCACGTTACGTATCTTAATGTTAGAAATGGGTAAAATCAAATCATTAAAAATTTTGGGCAAACCGGTATCCGGGATGGTGTATTTTCTCGTACCTTCACTGGGCTCTTCTTCTCCTTCTGCTTCACCAGTGGTTCATCGTCGTCAGAATCGCTCTCTGCGGCCTTCTTCACTGCCTGAAATTCAATTTAATTCAAATCTATCATTGCAGGAAAACTCTAAGTTTCAAATTTTGCACAAACCCTCAAAGGAATTTGTACAATGTTAGATCCCTCTTGCTCGAGAGTAAAATATAAATAAGAAATTTCAGAGGAAGATACGATCCGAACTCATACCTTGGCGGGGCTCTTCTTCTCCTTCTTCTTAATCAGTGGCTCATCGTCGTCAGAATCGCTCTCTGCAGCCTTCTTCACTGCCTGAAATACATGTACAATTAGAAATGCGATAATTTTGCACTTTTAGGTTGCACAAGGAAGAGAAAGTCACAAATTTGCTCTGTTTCCATTAGATCGTAGAACGCTTTTGAAGAAAAAAAACAGTAAAAAAATTACTGCACCTTCTTCTTCCCCGCGGGAGCCTTCTTCACCAATGGTTCATCATCATCATCATCGCTCGATTCGGCCTTTTTCGTTGCCTGACATGAGTGATTTTTGAAGACTACGTGCATCTGCGTTTCAGGAAGAACACTCAAGTAGGGGCGAATTCGGGTAACCGATAATCGGCAGAAACTGTGTCATACAAGAACTTACAGAAAGTAACACAACGGAAGTCACATTTATCCGTTAGAAGTAATACCTAAGTTACCTACCTTTCCTGCCTTCTTCTTCCCAGCGGGAGTCTTCTTCACCAAGGGCTCATCGTCATCCGAGTCGCTCGATTCGGGTTTTTTTGCTGCCTGCAATTTTCATGGTTTGTTCACTATGCACATCTGCGTTGTAAGGAGAATACAACAAATGTACGCGGTTTGGATGAATTATCACCGACGTGTTCTTTTGCACAAAGTAAAACGAGTATACGGACAGCAGCCTCCCTATTCATCATACCTAACAAATGCAGGTGCCGTACACCCCTCACCCTTTTTTTATCTTCCACCTGCGATGTTAAATAGTTGAAGCTACCTCACACATTTACGTTGCAGACAGAATTCTAAATATGGGAGCAGTTCGGGTAAGCGATCGCAATTCGATAGAGCTTCAGAATAACATTTTAAAAAATAATACACCCACTTTCACACCTTTCCCACTTCTCACTACCGTACCTTTCCTCCCTTCTTCTTCCCCGCGGGAGCCTTCTTCACCAGTGGCTCATCATCATCATCCTCCGACACGTCCGAGACTACCATTGAGGACTTCTGCAAACCGTACCGTACCCTCCAAACCCTACAGTACCGTATACAGTACCCCACCCTACACTACCGTACCTTGGCTGCTTTCTTCTTCGGCTTGCTCTCCTCCTCACTATCCTCTTCCTCTTCCTCTTCCTCCTCATCCTCGCTCATCTCACTGTCATCACTCAATTCGTCCTGCAAATACTGTCTTTATAAGTGTTTCTAGTGTTCATTCAAGCGATATTAGAACTAAGTGAATTGGTACAAATTGTTGTCGACGTCATGAGCAATCAAGCATTACTCAAATCACCAATTGAGTCTGCGCTTCGAGCACATCTCTAATACAGCTTGTTGCGCAAATTGTAATACAGTCTTTCCCTTGTTCATCCAACAAAACGAAAGCCCAACCTCATCTTCCTCTTCCTCCACTTCTTCTTCATCCTCCTCCTTCTTCTTTCCGTCCTTTCTCTTCTTAATTCCCAATTTCGGTCGCCCCGACGTCTTTGGCTTCTCTTCGTCCTCATCATTCGATTCTGCAAATGCATTCATTAAGAAATCGATCGATATTATTAAAAATAGATTTCTAAAAAGTCAGTTATCGATCCTCGCACCTCCTTCCTCCCTCTTCTCATCCTCCTCCGAGTCCGACGACCACGAGATCTTGCCGCGCTTCTGCAACGACTACCGTAATCTAGAGTTATCGTACCGTAATACCGTATCCCAATCCATGTCTACCGTACCTTGTCCATCTTCTTCTCGGGAGTCGCCGAATCGGCCTTGCGCTTGCGCGAGCTCTCTGCGGCCTTCTTCTTGGGAGAGGAGGCGGTCTGAGGAGGCATTATTTTTCAATCACATATTCAAAACGGGCAAATTCGCAAGACGCCACTTCCGGGTTTCGCAAGATCTTCCTATGTTCTAGTTAGGCTATTGAGGCATTGATTCCGAACGTCCCATTATAGTAATTTTTAAAATATTCAAAATTAGCCCACAAACTACGTACGACCTGCGTCAAACTACAAACTACAAAGACGAACTCGACCGACCTCGTTCTCCTTGCCACTCGACGTGGGCGAGATCTCGTCGATGACGACCGTCGAGGGCTTGGTCACGATGGCCGGCTGAGAGGGAGGTACGGTTGTTGGTACAGTACTATACTGAATTCCCGGGATCATGATTCTTCGAGAAAAAAATAGTTAAACGCAACTTCACAGTTTCACATGCGCTACTTCTCTTCTAGAGCGCTGAATCTCGGATTTCAGGTTTGATTGGATTTCATGTATAAGCTATAAAAAATAATAAAATTACAGACCGATTTTATCAAGAAAACCGGGTTTGCGATCATGAAAAAAATCGAAAATTGGCAAGATGCAACTTGGTTTCACATGTACTTCATACCTTCTAGTGCGCCGAATTTTGGATTTCATTCTGCTCATGACCCCATATATCAAACAATACTAATTTGTACAGTGACTGCCATGTTTCCGTTTTTATGTATTTAGGTTGTTTTAAAATAAAAACCATACAATTACACCCGGATCACCGTCCCGCTCACTAACCTTCACCGCGTCTCCCTCTGGGTCGTCCGAGTCGACGGCTGCAGCTGCAGCTGCGACGTCCTCCCTCTCCTCCTCCTCATCACTCGACACGATCACCTTCTTGCGGGCCGCGGGCGCAGAGGAGGGCGTGTAGCTGGAATGAGGGAGAGATGAAGATGGCCTCTCTTTACATCGCATACTGTCAGCTATTTATGCTGGGCATTGCCAAGGAGTCAATTTAATTTTTTCTATAGTAGAGTCTTTCGACAAATAATCAAAGCTACTCAGCGTTACAAGAACTAGTAATTGCATTGAATCAGAAAAATTCCTGGACTGCGTTCTGTTAATTTATCTCAGTCTCATATATTATATTGTCGGAATTTCATCAAACGATATCACAGAGATGTCACACGATTTCACCTGCACTTCACTAGTCACTTCTCACGTCATAATTGTATTCATCTACAGATCCTATCCAACTTTCTTCCGTTCCATTTACATGAGAGAAATTCGTGCAATAGTGTCCATTTTCGCCTGGTCAGAATGCGCGAGAGAGTACGCAAACTTGAGAGAGTCACTCACCTCGTCTGCTCCTTCCTCACCGCCACCAGCGGCGCGTCATCGTCACTGCCGTCCATTGTGCGGGTGTGCTGAGAGATTAGAGATCAAAGATCAAACTACAAACTATAAACCAACGCGCGTTACAAGGCCAGAGAAAACCCCCCAATTCAAACGAGAGAAGGGTGGCGCCAAATGCTCCCGCACTACGAATAGGCGCGTGAGAGGGTGAGACACACCACTCTCGCCTCTCCCGAGCAAGAGAGCAAAAAACGCCGTG
This sequence comes from Pristionchus maxplancki, assembly GCA_900490775.1. Lineage (NCBI taxonomy): Eukaryota > Metazoa > Nematoda > Chromadorea > Rhabditida > Neodiplogasteridae > Pristionchus > Pristionchus maxplancki. The sequence goes on along the minus strand of LS581579.1, from coordinate 90,700 downwards.
AAACACGAAACGACACGTCCATTTGGCAATACCAGGTACGTTCTGGGAGAAATTTTAAATGCGATAAAATAGGGTTCGAAGAGCATTTTAGCATTGAAAAATAGAAAATAGCCACCACCACCAACGATACGAATACCGGTTTGCAAACCAGTTAGTTTTGATTCGGACAATACTCATAAATAAGCCCTTTATTCTCCATCACCTTTGGACTTTGAAAAAACGATTCGAAAAAGAAAACAAAGCCACCTTCTGGAACATTCAAAACTAATACATTCGTAAAACAAACGACGATTACATACGGTAACTGTTAGATCTAATTAGAGATAAATTAATTGCCCTTTGTGAAATGACCTTATTATGATATTATGATATTATAATTAGTTGAACAAATCGGGATGAGAGCAAATCACATAATAAATCTGAGCGTATTATTTCGAATCTTCGAATCACAGACTGATTTCTGACCAAACAAAAAGCGAATAATTATTTCGATAATTACAATAATCTAGCTGCCTATGGTATTACGCATAATCTCAGTAATATTTACAACCGCTTCTCTTTGATATTCTACAAATAAAAATTTAGTGGTGTAGTCGAGGGTGCATTGCACATGGGCGCCGTTTACCATACGGTGTGGGGGAAGGGTGCATCTTGGCCGGGCGACGTTTACTTGTGCACCACCACCGACTGGTGCAGCGCAATGCCGGCGAGCATCTGGCAGAGATTGGCGAGCAGAATGGCCGCGTGCGCGAGATCCTGTGATAATTCAGTAATTAGTGTTATAATAATTAAATAATATTTAAAATAATTATCATTAATTAACAATTAAAATACCTTGGCGCGCGCGTCTTCCTTCGCGGCGTCCGCATCAATCGCCAGGTGAGAATGATACCTGGAATAGCCAGAATAATTACCCTGTTATCCCACTCTCACCATACAACACAATTTTTGCCAGACATTCTCTGGTTTCACCGATACCACTTCATTCTTTGGATATCGGTGATAGCAATTCAGTATCGAAAACAAACAAATCCCTTCCAAACAAACAAATCCCTTCCACCCCTAACCGAGAACCCCTATCTCCTCGCACCGACCGCAATCATTCTACGGCCACGTTATCACGTATAAAATTTAAAACCGGCACTCTCTCATTTCCTCATTCTTATTACTTCCTCTAGTCCTCCCCATCACAATTCTGCGGGGCCCAAGCGACTAACAACAAACAATTCCCATCCATTTACCACATTCCCACTGGGCGCCCTCGAGTTCGTATCTAATAAAGTCAATGTAACTTTCACACGGCACTCTCTCGCTTCCCGATTCCTACTACTTCCTCTAGTTTCCACAATCGCAATTCGATATCATCGTTCACTTTCCTCACCTGAACCCCTATCTCCTCGCGCTGCCTCCAACACCGCCAGACTACCAGGCACTCTCCCGTTTCTACATCCTTACTACTTCACCCAACCCTCTCCGCTCACAATACCAGTTTCAATCTATCCCCCCCCACCTCACCTGAACCCGTATCTCCTCGCACTGCCTCCAAACGGTCTGGCCCTCGTCAGAGGCGCGTGCGCTCCTCCCGTCGGCGACCCGTTCTCCATGTCACGACTCGCGTCAGATCTGCAGAATCTCTGCTTTGAATCATCACTTGACGCAGGAAATTCTACGCTTCATTAATCCTACAAGCATCGAATGTTTTCGCTTTTGCAATGAACCACTGGTCATCTCCCAATAAACAACAGCATTATTATAATTATTCAAAGGTATTTAAAATGTTCTAGTAAAGAGACGGCATTTTCACTCTTCCACTAGGCACATCTATGGTTCGGCGATCGAACAAAATTCGGCCGAGAGTCTCCATCTCGTTTGAAGAGGGGATGCGCTGAGAAAAAAATAATCCAACCATGAGGTTCTCGATCAATATTCCACCTCCCGCAGTAATCCTCTCCCTCTTACTTACCGTAGTCCCTCGATGGTGCGCGGGGTGGCGGCGTCGGGTGCGCGTTCGATTCGATCCGCGCGGTGCGCCAGATTGCGCAGTGCCCGCCGAATCCACATCTGCAATCGATTACTGAATTGGCAAATCAATCACAATTATTCCGTTACAATTCACGTTTCGCCACTTGCTTCTAATCCTTCATAATAGAGATCCGCGATTCCTTGCGCCCCGCTCCAACCACCTATCCCCTCTACTATAGTAATTTTACAGTAACTCTCCTCGCTACCGTACCCTCCCTCTACCGTACTCACATCGGCTCCTTCGAGCGTGGCGAGAGCCGCGTCCACGCGGTCCTTCAGCGATTCGAGGATCTGCAAGCGATCGATAAAATCACAATCAAACTTTTCCGATTTTTTCAGAAATCCGTTAATTCTGCGCTGTCCGATATCCCTTTCCCTGGAAGAACAGTGTCTCATTACTGAGCTAAAGGATCGGCGAGTGAAATGGCTAGTAATTCAATTCGGAAATGTGGTGGCAATAACAAACATTTACAGTGTGCACGCCCATCACCTTTGCTGTTTCACCAATACTTCCTAACATCCCATCATCTTTCCCTGACAATGATGCTTAGCTATTACATTTAATTCCTCTCTAATCCTAATTCCTCTCTATTTTCTGTTACTACACCTCAATCCTCCGTGCTTCACCGCTTTCTTATACCCCCTACCATCCTCCCTCCGCGAGAGAGAGACCATCTGGTTCTTACAATAACAACGAGCCCTGTCTCTCTACACTATTGTTTCAACACTCCTACCTAACCTTCCAGATCGTCAGGTATACAATAGTCGTCAAGAATGTGGTCCAAGTCACACAAAAATATCAACTCATTTCGCACTCTACCATCCCCTTCTACATCTCATGAACCCCATCCCTACTATCCCAGCGCAGCTCTCCATTTCCACGTTTCAATCAATGCACAACTACCCACCGTCACCAATCCCTCCGCATCTGCTCCCTTCTCCGCGCCTCCGAATATGGCCAGCACGAGCAGCGGCTGCGGGAAGGACGCCAGCGAGTAGAGGAACGAGCAGAGCTGCAAGGGATCAGGGATCAAAGGTCAAACTACAGACTACAATTCAGATCAGACTACAGCCCGGTCAGACTACAAACTACCGAGCTGAAAGACCAACAATAAAGCAGAGCTGCGAGGTATCAGGGTTCAAACTACAAACTACAAAGATCAAAGATCAAAGATCATCCTTACCTGCAGATTGAATGCCATGCTCTGGTCGTCCATCGCGGCCAACTTCTGCAGCAGGACGGAGAGCAGCGGCGTGCATGGAATGGAATAGTGAGAATTGAGTTCGATATTTCGAAAAGAAACGCCATGTCAGAGTCGGGTTTCGTCTCTTGGGTAAACGAGCTAGAGGAACAAGGATGAGCAATGAACCATGCCGACGGCAATATAACTACTACTCGCCCATCCAGACTTCCGCCACTCGCCAAATGGATTAATGATTCGTCTCGCATACAACGTGTCGATCGGTGCTAACAATCCAATAAGCTGGTTGCGCGTGCGCCCTCACAAACAAAATCTCCCTTCTCCTACCAAATCGATGCTTCAAGCCATCACAAAGGCCCAGCAACATTTTTTGTTCAATATCAATGCGTCAAAGAAATACCAAATAATCAACGCTCTCCTCAATGATTTCTTCCCTTTCCACTCTACAACTCAACAGTGGATCTTCCCTCATTATCCTCCATATCAGTTTCGTGTCTCACTCTAACTCCAAAGCTCCCGACAATATATCAAAGTAATTCCAGATCCGTGTGCCTTTCAAAATAATCAGCCACAATCACTCACCCGCACTCTCCTCGATGCTCTCTCCCCTCCATCCTCCTCTGCCCTCTCCCTCCTCTCTTCCCTCTCCTCGTCGCTCCTTCTCCCTCTTCACTTCTCCCTCCGCCTCCTCCACCGCCCGCACTCGCTCCTGCAATCGATTGGGTACCGTAGACATACCGTAACCTAATCAATGACTCAATCAACAATCAGCCTACCGTATCCACCCTACCGTACCTGTCTCTGCCTCTCCTCTTCCGAGCACTCGTTGAAGTACTGCGTTCGCGAGTGGATGAGCGACGCGAGCTCGTCGAATGACAGCTCCTGCAATTTAATTAAATGTGGTAATAAATAAATAATACAAATTGCTAATAAAAATATTTAGAACCTCACAGTCATGCATCTGTACCACTCCAGTTTTCAAATTATTTATTTTCTGAATAGCCATCCGTACTAAAATTGAGGAGCGCCGAAAGTTTCTAGCATATGAGAATCTCACAAAACAAATGCACAATTTTAAAATATGCCCTAGGCTTTTATTACAAGGCTTTAATTTATTTTATACTCATTAGTAATCAATAATCAACCCTCACTACCATACTACATCAATCCATGACCTATCTCACCTTCTCTCCTCCTCCTCCTCCCTCCTTCTTCTTCTTGGGCGGCGATGGAAGGGCCGCCATCGCGTTCTTGAACGCGCCCGCGTCGTCCTGCGAAATTATTAATTCTTTTATCTTTCTAGGCTGTCTGAGCGCAGCACGGACATATTCGGTGAATGCCATTGCTCGCAACAGACGCACGGCAATAAATTTATTTTTACTACCATATTCGTCTACAAGGAATCAGGTCGTTTAGACCCAAGGAAATGTGATTCAGCAATGGAACCACAATCTTCATCCTATCTTCTCACTTCAAGAACAAGTTATTCAGCCCACAGTAGAAATAGTACCGTAAAACCAACGGTACAATAACTCCCACCATGTGTTTTTAGTCGTCAAAAATTGCCTACCATGTGTCTTTTGAAGAAGAAAAATGCCAAAATACTCCCACCATGTGTTTTTTGGGTCGAATTTTCAACAAACCATGTGTTATTAGAACGTCCCTATATTTGGTATTTCAACTCTGAATTTCAGCCTTTAATTTTTTCACATTTCGAACCAAAACAAGTTCTCTTGCATGCGCTTTTCCCCTCCTCCAGAACCCACTCTTCGGCGACCATGTTCATAATTCGCAATAGTTGGCAACACTACATCACGGACGTATCATTGAAACCTCTCAACAAGCTCTTACACCAACTAAACAGGGAAGGGCAAAAGTCACCGGAAACAGATCGGTAATTGAACTATATAGGCATGTAGGGGATGCTGAGACATGCTAGAATCCGTTTTCAAAAGTTGCTAAAGTTGCTATCTTTGACTAGAAAATCGATAATTAATAATCGCACGCTTAACCACACGGGCCCGTTCCCAAGGTAGGCTACGAGAAACAAACACTCTCTCCCATCTATCGTGTGGCGTAGGCGGTAGTGAGCTGTCATAGTACTCATGCAACCCGTTGGTTCGTTTCCCTCTTTTTGCATTTATTTTTGCAACTTTTTTCACTATTCGAAAAACATTCACTCACTTCGATGAAATAATAATGATTACGTATTTGCTCTTTTTATAGATTGGGCAGTGCTTATTAGGGGAAAAGGAGGCCGAGAAAGAGGGATTAATGATATTCCCACTCGCCATTATGAAAGAGACATGAGGAGCTCGATCCTCTCTTTTTCCCATTGAAACATAAGTCGATTTCGAGGAGAGTAAATGTTTTTCGAATAGAGAAAAAAGTTGCAAAAATAAATGCAAATAGAGGGAACCGAACCAGCGGGTGCATGACTACTATGACAGCTCACTACCACAAGAGAGATGGCGGAGAATGTTTGTTTCTCGTAGCCTACCTTGGGAACGGGCCCGTGTAGTTAAGCGTGCGATTATTAATTATCGATTTTCTAATCAAAGATAGCAACTTTAGCAACTTTTGAAAACGGATTATAGCATGTCTCAGCATCCCCTACATGCCTATATAATTCAATTACTGATCTGTTTCCGGTGACTTTTGCCCTTCCCTGTTAAGCGTAACCCAGCTACACCACATCGCTACTTCAATCCTTCCACTGACCTTGATGTTCTCCCACTCCTCGAAGACCTCGGCTCCGTATCCCTTCCCATCTTCTTCCTCGTCTGCTGCAGCTGCTGCAGCTGTCGTGGCTGCAGCAGGGAAGGCCGAGGACGAGGAGGCATCGGGCACCGACTGCAAAAGTGTAGTTTGATTTTTTTTTTTGCCGAATGACAGCAGCTCATATCAGCAATCACACAACGCTGACCAAAGGTGAATGCAGACTGAAACTACAGCAATTAGTGAGGTATATAATTGGTTATTTCGGTCTAATTTTATTTCAAGAGGAGTCAAATGCACACTAAACGACAAAACACATGGACAATATGATCCAACGCTGAAACCGCAAACAAATCAATTTGAAAAGACGGTATTCTCCCAGATCCTTCACTATCAGCTTATCTTTCCCTGATTCTCGACATAATTCCCTCTACAGTTCCCTACCGTACCCGTGCATCCTCGATGATGATCATCTCTCCCGCTCCTCCCGAGTCGCTCTCGGAGAGGCTCTCGTACGCCGTCAGCGTCAGGTAGTCCACCATCGACGACTGCATCAGGGCGGAAGCACTGCGAATTATTATTATTATTATATAATAAACTTATAAATTGTCGTTATAAAATACTCACAAGCAATTCAGTGATGTAGCACCTTACAATTATTTTACTATTAATTAAAAAGACGTGGTAGCTAACATATTGCAGTCCCCGATCACTCGCCAAGCATATCATAACTGCGAAACAAGAAACCACGCATTCCCAGAAACCTTACAAACTCATACCCTTCTTTGCAAAAACATTTCGTTGGACCAAAACACGACCATTCTATAATAATTAAATATAAATACTCAGACTGACGTCATCTTCGGGAGCACGAACTCGGCGTCTTCCTCCAGCTCGCTCTCGTCCTCCATCGAACCCGTTGAAGATCTGTAGTTGGATCAAGGTAATCATAATCAATAATTTTAATTGGTTTAACGTTTAAAAACATTCAGCGTTTACTTTATCGTTTCATCTCACCCATATCTAACGAATGTCTAACGTTCCACAATCCTTGCAAATCCAACACTCCAACAAACAACTATCTAATCACAAACCATATGTTCCGCATCTACAGCACCCCGAATCAATCGAAGTTACAACAGTTCCACCCCCAGCGCTCACCGCACCCCTACAGTATCCCTCCCCACCGTACCTCGGCGGGCTCTCTCCCAGCTCTCCCAACTGCCGCCCGAGTGACTCCGCCGTGTGGTGGCCCGAGCGAGCAGAGGCAGAGAAGTATCTGAAGGAAATATAAGAGAAATTAACTGCAGATTCGAAAAGAGGGGCAGTGCATGAATGAGAAAGCAAAAGATTATAATAGCGGTGAATTTTTTATGTATGAGCATCCCTTTCATGAAAATCCCCAGTGTCCCTTCATTCAATAACAATTTTTAGTGGCACGAAGCCACCGAGTATGTAAGAAAACTTAAGGGACCACCTACTGTTTTTTTCTCGCAGCCAGCCGATCTCTAATCAATTTCCTTTCCATTGTCAGAATATACAAGTGCCAAGAGCAACATCAAATTGTCATGCAAACAAATTGTAGGCTCATAGCTTTCAATGAACAATATAATCTCGCAGCCAACAATTTCCCCTTGCGTCTTAATTTATAATTACTGAAATAATCCTCACCGATTGAGATCCCTGCCTGCAGTGGAGAAGGAGGATCGCACGGAGGAGAGACGGGTGAAGGGCTGCGATGCGATCGATTATTGAGACAACCGTATCCTCCAAATTGGAGGCTCCAATCAATATTCCTACGTAGTGATAATTTTTACAGCCCTAGCGATCAACGACGAATCAAATTCCCCGGTCTCACTGTGTTTATCACAATTACATGCGGTATAAAGCCACCAAGTGTGAAACAAACTAGATTACCAAAATTGAATTTCCAAATACTAAGAAATCAATAACCCCTCTCTCACCGTATGGCCATCCTCGTCGGATTCGTTGCGAAAGAGCGCGGGCGGAGGAGAGACGCCGTCGTATCTAAATTTCAATTTTATTAGCTCTAGTATTTTAATTTCAATTATTGTTGTAAATATTTTAACGTTTTTTTCGGGTTTTTGTTTGTAGTGTTTTTTTTTCGTTCACGCGAATTCGCAAGATCGCTGAGTAACAACAATTGATATTATTGCCCATCGATGAAACCACAACCGACCGAGTTCAAAACTACAGTCTCAATTCGAAATCACCCGTCCATGTCGCTCCTTATTTGTACCAACCATCACAGAATTCCTCCCCTCCGACTGACATCCATACCATGCCCTACCGTACCCTACCGTACCCCTCCATTCCTACAGTACCCTACCGTACCTCCACTTCCATCCGGCGCATCCTCTCGCCCGTGCGTCCACTAGTTCGGCCGCCTCCTGGATGTAGAGGTCCAGCGAGGAGGGGGAGCAGATCTGGAAATGATATTCATAAGAATTTACAAAAAAATACACCAAAAACTAAAAATATAAACAAGAACTCCGAAACGACGGCGATTGAATTATGATGGAAGGTTTCTGTTTCACGCGTGCACCATAACGTCTATTGCGCACTTCGAATTAATATGTGATCTAATGGTCGTTTATCAACGACAAAAAACCATTTAGCACCCTCCAATGCCCAAGGTAGATCATTTTGCCTTGTCCTACCATACTCAAATTGACGCTCACCTCCGGGAACCGCAGCATCGTCGTGGGCACTGCCGCGAGCAGCCGCGCCGCCAGCGCCGACGCGTACGCGCGCTCGCGTACTCGCGCCACCTGAATTACGGTGAGTTTAAGTTTTGTGCTACATTTTGAGGTTGATTCGTATTTTTAAAAGACCAACATCTGAACAAGTAAGTTTCCAGTTGTGGCGGGCTCTTAACATAAGCGGTCAATGGGATTCACCAATACGAGCGCGTCTCTCCATCATTCACAACCAATATATCAGCGACGACAGGCTCTAGTCACTTCTCAGCATCGACATGCTAATATCATTAATATAAAAAGTGAACATTGATAAATACTCTGCATTCACCTGAGAACTACCAATACTCATAGACTTACCGCACCATTCCTTCCAACAGTACCTGTGCCCTGGTGACTCCTCTCATCGACAGAAGTGCACCTCCCGTTATAATTTCAGTTACCGTAGATCATTTTCGCCAGCTACCGTACCTGTGCCCTCGTGTCCTCACCTCACTCTCGGCTACTGTACGCATGCCCTACTCCGACCGTATCAAACATACCGTACCTGTGCCCTCGTAACTCCTCTCATCGGCAGGAGGGGTCTCAACGCGAGGACCAGGAGGGCATCCTCACAGAGGAGATCGAGCACTCGCTCGAGCAGGGAGAGCGAGACCACGGAGAGCTGGAGTTATGCCATTAATAATACTCTGTTTCTGAACAGTTTTCTGTCCTATTTGGCATCGCTGTCATCCTGTAATTGCACATCTCATAGGACAGTTGTTTCATACCATTGATGTGGCGAGAACAGGGACGATAAATTTATTTTATAATTATTTTTGTACAGAGATTGTACTGAGCTATCCAACGAACGTGAGACATCAAACACTACTCATAGTACTCGTGTAACTCGAATCGCCCATGTCAGGAGAATTTTATTAGCAAACTCTTTAAGAGACGAATCGCGAGAGAATTACCCATTTTCGAGGTCCCTGTGCGATCCGCCAAAAGTTTTTCGTATCAGCCCCCCAAGTTCACCTAAGGTACTTCGAACGATGCTCTTTCAAACTGCGCTTCAGGATTGTTGATATCTTGTCTAAATTTCGCAATACGAAAGATCAAAGATCAAGTATACACCAGGTTTTCGCAAAATGCTCGTCACGGAAATGATCATAACTCTGCTCAAAATAAAGATATTGACTCGATCTAAGTTGCATTAGAGAGATAAAAGATCGGACAACATTTCGAAACACTAAAACTCATTCCTGGCAGATGCGCTGGTGCGGAGCGGTCGGGTGGACGACAAGATGGTGCAACCATGGGGATTCCGATTTGCCTGTTTTGTGACTATGTTTTTTTCAAAGAACCTATTTATGTCTAAAAAATATCCAAAAATTAGGCAAATCTGAGGATGGGAAAAAAAAAGGCCCGCAATTTTGTCCGCCGGTCCGAAAATGAGTTTTAGAAAAAATTACGTTCAGCACTCCATTTCATCACATTTGTGCTCAACCTTATTAAGTACTATTAGAAACAATTAAAAAATTTGATTGGAGCACTTTACAGGTCCATTGATGGGAGAAAAATCGATATTCTGACCCATGGTGACCTACATTTTCAAAGTGCTCTGAATTAGAGCCCATTCAACTTTCCAGTGTTTTTAAAAGTGCCCAAGGGGTGATTTTTTACGTAGAACTCAAAAATTGGCCTTAGGAAGTGGTACCATCAAACCCGACCCAGACCCCATGGTACCCACTCCGGAACCAGGGGGTGTGTGGTACCTCGGGAATTTTTTCTCAAACCTATACATGTGATAGTGAATATTGTAGATCTTGACGAGATAAACATTTTCTGTGAAGAAAGTTAAGGCCTAACTCTTCTTAGAAAAAAGTTGCATAGGCCGGAAGAATTTCACAGTGAAATTTTCGGATCGCTGTAAGATCAGAATTTCGAGTCTTGCAATTGATTTTTGTGTCAGAAATGATCAATCTGATTCAGAATAATAATTCCAGAAAGTTTGATTGCGATTGGATGAAAATAAATTTTTTGACTTTTTTGAAATTCAAATTTTAATCGAAAAAATATTTTTTCTCTCAAAATGTCCCAAACGTTCCAAAAACTTTATTTATGATCAGTCAAGTAATTTCCAATCGAAAACATAATGATTTGAGCAGAAAATCCGATCTTACAGCGATCCGAAAATTTCACTGTGAAATTCTTCCGACCTATGCAACTTTTTTCTAAGAAGAGTTAGGCCTTAACTTTCTTCACAGAAAATGTTTATCTCGTCGAGATCTACAAAATTCACTATCACATGTATGGGTTTGAGAAAAAATTCCCGAGGTAC